>VXBB01023420.1:54257-171621 GCA_013399915.1 Illadopsis cleaveri
AAAAAGGAAGAAAAAAAAAAAAAAAAAAAAAAAAGCCTGTTAAAAGGATTTATCTGAAATTTTCTGCTTGTCTGAACAGGTAGCTCATATAAAAAGATCAATGCTGTCTAAAAAAACAGGGCAGGGCTGGCTTTCATTTTATAATTTCAAGAAAACAATAAACAATCAAACAATCTTTGGCCTTGTAGAATGAAATGAAACACTGAGAGAGGTGGGGATACTGGCTTTGCTGAGTCCTTTGCCCCATGCCTTCTGATCCCTCCTCAACTGATTATTTTGTTATTTAGCATGGTCATTTTGGTGGGTAGGACTAGAGAACTAATTGGATGTAGTCTTTCTCCCCCTACTGCATTTTTAAGACCCTTTAGAGAGTTTTCGGAACATACTTTCATCTAATGTAATTTAAACAGATTTTTTCCTAATAAGATTTATGAAATTCTTGATTTTAACGCTCTTTCTTTTTTCATGGTTTTTTTTAAAGTAACATTAGAATCAGCACCAAACCCAAAAACAATCTGGGGTTTTCTGTAACACTGTCGCCCTGATCTTTTTCAGCCTTCTGAGGTTTGCATTTTTGTAGTGGAGTTTCTCACGGTTTTTCAGGTAAACAAAGTGATGTTTACATACCTCTCTTGAGAAGGGACAATTGATAGACTTCTAGTTCGACCAGCGGGGTTGGAGAGATGGCAACCTCATCCTCCAATCCCTGGTCATTGTCCAGAATCTATATAAATCGAAGTCAAAAAAATAAACCCTCTCTTTTTGCCCTAACAACTGACTGCGTGCGTATCCTTCATTTTGTGTCCGTCTAGCAACATTACATAAGACAGGGAAAAAAGGCTTCCCATGTTATTGGCCTCCTCAAGGCAGCTGAAGACTTGTATGGCATTCTGATGTAATTTTATCCCAGGCTTTCTTTGAAAAATGAGGACTTGCAACCCCCTCAATGAAGCCTGAAGTGCAGTACATGAAGTTAACCCAACACCTGGCCATCTTTGTCTCTGATGTGCTGGAATGAGGGACAGGACTCACAAACCTCCTTCACTGGGGGAATCCTTCATACTGTAAAGTTTTGGTTGAAGTAAATAATGCTTAAACTATGGCACTTCTGTACCTATGGAGTTGCTGTCTGAGAATCTTAGCTGAGGCCAGGGTTCCTTTATTTTCTACACTTGGTACTTTAAGTTCACATCTTTCTAAGTCATATTACTGTGAGCTACAAATACTAGTGTCAATTAGATAAGGAGATTACTTTGTGCTGTTCATATCTGTTGCAAGACTTCATTGTTTTCTAGGCTGCATGACAGGAAGGAGGGGTTAAGTCTGTCTTTTTCAGGCCTATGTGCTATCTCTGCCAGGATGGGACTAACAGCACCTGAGTCTAATAATGTCTGTAAAATACTTTGTCATCATTTCTTGGACATGTTGGAAATTATAATGGGCTTGAAGCAGAGATTTTGGGGCTGTGTTTTCTCTTCTTTTCCCTACAGCTGTTGCACAAAGTTCTTGTATTGTGAGAGTGAAGATTCATCTCTAATCTCTGCAGACAGGTTCCTCCTTGCTGTGTATGTCCTTCTAATGTCAGAGCCCAGTATTGGATTAGTGCCAGGGCTAACATTAACATGCATTTCCTTAACATGGAAAAGTGGGACAGCACATGAATATTATCTTTGAAATGCCCCCTGGCAGATTTTGCCAGCCATCTGTCCAAACTGTGCAACAACAATCATCTATTTACACTGAGTATGGTGCTCTGCTTAAGATCTGTATCACTTTCCATGTTATCTAACTTGCCAATCTCCACTGTAACCAGTGCATCCCAGCACAGAGCTCTCTCAAAATATGTGGATTGCTTAAATCATGTTTTTTGGTGTGTCAGAGAAGTCTCCCACTCTGAGAGAGGCTTGCTCCAGAATGGCCAGCAGCCTAGTGCTTAGAGCTAGTGCCAGGCAGCAGAGCCAGGGCAAAACAAGGACTCTACCTGACAGGGAGCAAGAACTTGACCTGGACATGCCATGAGTGCCTTGAATGCCAGGCTGCTGTTATTCAAAAGGTTTCTATCTTTATTTTTATCAAGCAGAGATGTTTTTTCTTTCAAAGCTACACTAAAAAAAACCCAACAAAAATACAATCTTTCTTTGTCAACAATTACCTAAGAGTCTAGCAGTTTAAGTTCCCTTAATAACATCTATATGAAGTAGGGAAGGTCTGTTTTGCCACATTTTACAAACCAGGACATGAGAACAACCATCCTGCAATGGAAATTAACCCCAATAAAGCAGAGCACTGACACAGTTCTTCTCCTAGTTGAACCAGGCAATGCCTCTCTTGGTCTCATACCCTGAGTGACACAGGCTATAGGCAAGCAGGGCAGCCACTGAGACATTTACACCTAGTCCCCCCCTGTGGCATATCCCAGCTGGAAGACCTTCCTAACTTCCACCTCAGCCCATGTAACTGAGGAATCTGGATCTGCCTTCTCATGTCTGAACATGGATTCAGAAATCAGGCTTGTATATACACATTGAAAAGATACTTCTCAAAATCTTCTAGTAAGGCAAGCTAAAAAAGCTACAATTTCCACAAGAAAAAACACATGATGTATGTCTTTCAAAGGCCTAACTATAGTGGTGTGATAATTGCCAACATGTGTATCTTATTTTCAAACTGTAATCCAGCCAATCTCAGTTAATAAACCGGATCGTGTATTTGTTTACAGTGTTCTTTGTTGAAAAGAGAAGTCCCATTTATATTAATCTCATACACATGGAAGTAATTTTATTCATGTCTTATCAGTTGGTCATGCTTTTAGAATAGTCTTTATTCCAGTTGCACTAAAGCAAGGAATATTTTGGTTACAAATCTGATTAAAGAAAAATTAGTGAAATTTGTTTGCAAAGCACTGCAGACAAAGCAAGAATTATTTCTGTGTTTTCTGTTGTTGTACAATACTGGTATACTCTGAGCCTGCCCAAAAACTCTGCCACATTCCAGGCAAGGCCACTATTACCTTATTTTTCTCTTTTATTCCAGTCTTTTCCACATTGAGCACACATTTCAGTCATTTGCCAGATGGAATTGCTTCTGTCACCCAGCACAACCTTGCAAACAATGTCTTTCAAATGCTGCTCTCCATATTGTCCAGATTGCATAATTCCCAGGAAAACTAAGCCAAATTAATGACTTTTTAAAGTCCTCACTCTAAAAGAGTAGAAATCCTGTACATAGGAATTTAAAGGAGCAAGGACTTGCTGACAAAACCTGTGGTGAACGTAACATCACATTCAATGGTTTTTAACAGTTGCAAAACAAACTATTCACATTTCTAGTTCAGTTTTACCTTGGATTTAGACTAAGCTATGATTGTATTAATAGAGAGAAGTAAATAGTGATTAACTTTTTGCTGGAATATATACTTTTTCATCATTGTGCTTTTATGTGAGGAACCTTTTTCACTGATCTAGTTTTTGTTGGATTAATATATTTATGTTCCCTATTTTCCTGTATTTTGCAATCCCCAAATAAGTATTAAACCATACAAAAGGGTATTTTAATATTTCTGCCTGGTTTTGCTCCTGTTACTTTCATATTCCTAGCCAGCAGATCAACTGTGAGATACCCATATTCCCTCTGAGCAATGTCTTGCTTCCCAAATAGCTTCCTGGACATCAGTGGATGTCCTTGTTATGTCTGGCAGCAGCTACCAAACTGTGATTTACCAGCCCAGTGAGATTCTGGCAGTTCCAACAGGGCGACTAGCCTGACAGAAATACAATTGTTCATTTAATTTATATGGTTACAAGCCCAACAGAAGTAGGATAAAATGAAGGAAAATTTGGGAAGAGAATCTAGGGTAAAAGCTAAATAGCTGAGAACACAAATATCACAGTCTGGCTCTTGATCATGAACAGTGTTGTTAAATGCTGTAGAACTGTTGCAGATGTTTTTGTGATGCAAAAGACAGAGGCAATCCTTGGCATTTAAAGATTACCTGTGCATGCCAGGATCTTTCATTCATAAAAATGTTAACTTTGCACCCCAATCACCATCTGCAGCTCTGTTGCAGAAATCATGCCAGTAGCTTGTCTGGACAAATGGAAATTATTATGCCTTGGCTTAATTCAGCTACAATGTCATGAAGGACTTTTCTTTATAAGACTTCATCCTACTTACACCATGTGTCTCTAAATCATCTTACTTGTCTGGTTGTTTCAAAAGAACCACTTTACAAGCTTATCCTTTTGGTTGCTAAATGATACAATGAAAGTGCAATTCAAATGCAGAGCTAATTCCACAACATTTAATTTCATCTAGTTTAATGTTTCATCATGTTTATTAAATGTTTCAGAGGTCAAAGTCTTGTAATAGCCAAAGAATGGAAGTTAGTTAAGATCCACATCTAAAACTAATAAACTTGTCAAAACCTATAGGGTCTTCAAAACAATAAACATCGGGTTCTTTTGTGATAATAACGCCATCTTTGCAGAAATCTGCACTTCATAAAACTGGAATTGCATTGTTAGATTCATGCATCTGATTACTGTGAACAAGGATGCTGAGTACCTAGAAGACTGGCTGTGGGAATGGGCAAAACCACCTAGCTCTTCTCTTTCTCCATCAGAAAACTTAGTGTGGGTGACAAAAGGCTGTATGGAGGTATTGAGGGAAAAGCTGCCCAGAGTATTTAGAGCAGTGAAGTGCCACACCTGTGAATACCAATTTTAGAAAGTCAAATTTTCTAGGACATTGAGTTCAGAAGTTAGAGGAAGAGAAGTGCAAGTATGAGACTTTGGTTCTCTCCTCCTTTGAGGTGTTTCCCCACCTTTGGGCTGCTCAGTGACACAGAATAGGCTGTAGGAGAAATCATTGCCACACGCTCAAAGCATTCCCTCTCTTCAGCTGCACTGTTCTTGCTTTATGCCACTCTGGCATCACAGAGCAGCTCTCAGTGCCCTCACCTGAGGGATATCACCAGCGAGGGGCAGGCAGAAGCCACAGTGAGCCCCCATGCTGGTCTCTTGTAGTCCATTCCTAGTGGCTTTTGTTATTTGAGTTCTCAGCATGAGGGTCCACCTGGATACTCAGCCAGACTTCGAGATTCAGGCAGAAGCCAGAACAGAGGAAGATTCTCATTGCAAATTGCACCTTATGAGAGATGGGCTGCTGTAGGTTGAGTATGAGTAAAGGAACAGGAGGGAACTTCAAAGGGTGAAGAACCTGGACTTGCAGGTTGTTTTCCTCAGTGTGGATGTTGCATGAAAGAACTGTGGTGAGAGCTTCTGAAAGCACATCTGAAATGCTGACACCCCAGGCAACAGGTTGTACACAGAGTTGTCCTGACCATGGCTAAAGTACATGGAAAATATTTCCAGCTTCATGCTGCATGTCCTTCCATTTGATCAAATGACATAAATTTGTGGTTTTGGAGGTTATCTTGTTTTGTTTGTGCCCATCAGAATGCGAAAGGAATGCGGATGGAAGGCTGATTTATTTTAGGTTTGTTGGTCTTGGTTTTTTTTTCCCACAAGTAAAGTGAGGTCTAGTGGAAACTATTTACTATTTCCAAAGTGGAAACTTTCTTAGCTCCAAACATGTAGGTGCCTAGGTAGACCTTGGTTCCTTGCTCAGGCAATGGATACTATGTCAAACTGACCTGGAGGATTAAACAGTATTTTGTTTAGGGGTACTGCTGTGAGAATTTCCAGTATGGAAATTGAAGGTGAGTTTGGCTTGAAGAGAAATAAAAGTAAGGATTAAGTGTTAGCAGTCTTGCATCTTTTTTACTAATGAAGACATAATTGGTTGACTGTGGGGTTAACCCCATGACAACTTCAAACTGTGTCACTTTCTGTGGGAGACACTAAAAAATAAAAATGAGGAAATACAGAAGTGAGAACTGTCAGATGAAGATAGTTTTATAGTGTTAATGCATCCAATACAGAAAAGTGGCCTTTGCCTTTCATACAGGTCCTGTCAAAATAACTAGCACTAAAGAGATGAAGCTTTGGAGAGTTCAGTAATGTCATGGAATACTAATTTCTAGTAAGTCATTTAAATTAGAAGCATTGAAAAAAGAAACTATTCCAAGACTTCTCACAAAGTCTGTTGAACTGTTAGATGGGAATAAGGAGGGGGAGTGGGGAAGGAAAAGTTGTTTTGGTTTTGTTTTCTTTTTTAACTCAAAGCCTGAGCTGTAGTTTACCACTATTATTGATGAATCCCTTGCTATTTCACTCATGTAGTCACATGATGCTAACCAAAACTAGGAAGGAAATGTTTGAAATGTGTACCTAAGCCCCTTCTCCTGTTTCGGCAATTTATAATGTGGGATCTAGAGTAGCATCAACCAGAAAAACTGACCAAGGTGTTGGTTTACACTTTGTGGAAGATTTATTACCATCCAAAACATGAGAAATCCTTCTCAGTTGGCTGGCATTGTAGTAGTGAGATCTCAACAGGAAAAAAAGCATGTACTGTGACAATGTTGGAAAAAATTTCCATTGTACCACTGTGTTGCCAGCCAATGTCATTCACATCTGCTTGGTAGTAAGAAGATTTTCAGCATTTCTTCTTACTAAAATGAAACATTTTACATGTATATTTCATTTTAGATTAAATCACATACATTTAGTTCTACTTCAAAAAGGAAAACAAGGTTCATACCACTTATAGTTTGGCTTCACTTCCTATCACTCAGTTCTCTCTTTTTTCAATCATCTTTAGGCAGAAACTCCACTATGCCAACCAGTTTTAAGCAGGATGCCTTTGATTAAATGGCCCAAGCTTATGCAGCAGAGAATAAAGAGCATAGTGCTACAGCTTTAAAGGAAATGCCATCAGAAGAGTTTCACCCACTGACTGGGAGTCTGGAGCCTGACTTACATGTGAGCCCAGCTCACATGAACCCCAAGTTCATCACAGTTAGTGCTTTGCCCACGAGACCACAACAAGCCAGGAGAACAGTCAGGTGGCCATTTTGCATCATGAGTAAATGGAAGACTACTGAGGCAGGGACATCTCCTGTCCTTGACCTGTGTTTCCAGCTGTCTGTTACCATTAATAACTCTTACTTGTTTGCATTGGGACTGTGTTATCCTTGGTGCAATACAAAGAGTCAAGTGATTTTTTTTCCGCTTGAAGTGTGTTTGCCATGACCTGTGGACACTGGCAGCATCCTGAACTCGGTTTTATTCTCTTGATAAATCCACACGAGAGCCAGAGGTGCTGGATTTCCGTCTGCAGAGTATCCTGCAATACTGAACTTTGGTGGGAGCAGTTTCGACCATAGGACAGATCCCTAAGGTTAGGATCTCCTTAACACAGAGATCACAACTTTGTAGCCATTCAACAGGGTTCCACAATCATTCATCAAAAATGCTCAAAGTGTAAAAGGAAATACTTCAAACTCACTAGATACCCATCAGTGTTAAGATGAATCTTCAGATAGACTGGAAAAAGACAATGAGCAGTCCTTCTGTTTGGAAACAATATTTTTTTTCTAGAAAACAGTATGTTTTTACCCTCTCTCACCTTCACTGTATACCAATTCTTCAAAAGGCTGGGCAGCCCATAACAGAGTTATTTCCCTATTTCTGTCTATTAGCACACATTGATCTGTTGTATCATACCAGATTGCCAGCTGTCTTTGGGCCTGTCTTTCTATTCCAGTTCTGAACAACACTGAGCATGAGATTCAAGGGCTTCTGAAACAGAATGTCTGTACAGAACTCCACTAGCTTCCAAAGTGCAGCCATTGGAAGTGTGGAAAAATATCCAAATTCATATTATTTTACCTCAGTTTTCCCCATTCACAGGGGCAGTAGAGTGAAATCTCTCCCTCCAGAGTTTTTGCAGTGCTGAGCCTGTTGCCCTCTCAGCAAAGCTCCTGAGAAGAATGGGCACAAAGTGAACCTTTTGGAGTGTCACTTCTCATGGGCAGAATAAAAAACTGCCAACAGATTCCTAAATTTACCATTGCTCAGGAAAGAGATGTTACCAAAACCTCCATGCAAATGTCTGCAACTTGTTTTTGCAGACTAAGTATTGTACACGTGCATATTAGACATCATGATCCTCCTGAATAGCTTTAAGTACTTCATGAAAAATATGAAAGAACAAACAGTGCTTTTAAAGAATACTTGGTGCTCTGTCACCCCCTTTTCCTCATAGTATACAGTCATTCTAAACATAAAAATGCAATAAAAAAAACACCCCAACATAGATGTCACTCAGTACTTATTAAAATTGGTACTTATAGCATAAGAAAGTGGAGAACAGCTTTTTAAAATTAATTATAAAAGTGATGAAACCTTTATCTTCATACAGGTTTTGGATTGTTAATTTTGGGAGTGCACCTTTTAGATGCAATTATAAGGCACATCTGTTTTTATAGCTAATAAATGATTACTGTGTGCAAATCTAACCCCAGTGGTGTTTGCATGGTGTTATGTTCCACTGGACATGCAGTTCTGTGCACTCAGTGGCCCTCCTGCACATATCAGATGTCAACATTTTGGCATGGAATTCACTGAGTGCCACTTTCTGGATCTCTGCTCACAGCCCTGAGGTGCCACATTGCTCCTGTGGGCAGAGTGAGCAGACAGTTGCATCATCCTGCTCTTGCACCTGTTCTCGAGGTTTTTATTTTCCTCTGCCTCTTCTGTGGCTATATTGATGCTCAGACAGAAAAAGGAGATGGAATGGTTTAACAGTAATGCAAAAGTGTTTTACAACATGTGAGTATAAAAGCACCAGTTTTAATGAGTACCTCTGGAATTACTAAAATGCATAGCAGCAGAGAAACAAAAGAACAAGTTATTTGTTTTTATTATAACTGGCAATTTACTAAGAAGCAGATTGTTGTTAATGAAACTACTCACATGGGTAAAATGGGCAGGACTTGTCTCTACAGCTCTCTAAGGCTGAAATTCAATCACTTTGGTTAATTTGTTATTTATCCAGAACATTTTGTTTATTATCTTCTTGCCCTTCACAAGTAACTTAGTGTAACATTTCTCTGCTCCCCCTCTTTCTGATGCTATGATTATAGAACCTCAAGGTATCAATTTAAATAATTCAGCAGATGCTGTTGTCTGTAACCATAATTTCAGACAAGATCTTGGATACTTTTTCTAAAAAGATTGTCAGAATAAGTCTTCTCTCCAGGAAGCTCTCTTAAACCACAGTCATGGTGTGCCACCCAGAGTTGGGATAGTAGAGCCTGGGCACAGAGTGCCCTCTTTGGAGAGAGGATGAGGTCCTTCCTTTCCTGTCAAGTATCCCAACCATTTCCCTAGAGATGAGTGACTTTAAATACAGCTTAAAAATAAATGCATCTTCCCATGAAAAAACACAGGGAAGAAAACAACGTCTCCAGTAGCTACATAGATACAATGTGTGATGGAAAATGGATGCCTAATATGGTGCAAATGATTACCTATGCATGTTTTATTTAGCTATGACTCACTTCTAAACAGATCATTCCTCATCCTGCAATGGACAGAGTGGAGAGAGAGATAAAGAATATCAACCCAGCCCCAGCTTATCTTGCTGGCAACACAAGAAGGCTTCCTCAAAATGTCCATTTTCCCTCTTCTGTGGTGACTTCTACAGGGATCAACATTCCATGGTCCCACTCTGCATTAGATAACACTGCATTTCCACATGCCAAACAGTATTTTTAGCACATTACAATTCCCTAGATGGAAAGCAAAACCACAATGTTGTATCTCAGTCCAATGGTATCACTTCAGGCTACAGCCATGAGCTGGTACTTAAGTCATACATCCTTAATTATATCAGATACATAGTGGGATCACATTCTGTGCCCTGGAAGGTTGCTTGTGGCATGTCATGTGTCAAATCACACCACAAGCAAAAAATATTCACTGTACCTTTTTTGGACAGTTCTTGCAAAATATAGCCTACGTGCACATTCCCCTTCTGTGCATGTGTAGGCAGACAGGCACCAGAAGTGAACTTGGGCTCTGAATCCCAGGGGTGCCCTGCTTGATTCTCTCCCAGGGGCTGATTTAGTCACCCTTTCCTGCACTGCACCTACATCAGTGAGGTGAGTTCCAGCCCTGGAGCTGGTGTCTGACCTTCAGGTACTGCACTGAGCCACTGCTGAGCCCAGACCCTGCACCTGGCCCTCACCATCTTTTCAAGGATGATGTACCAACTTTTCTGAGTTTTTCCCTGGCTTAAGCACAACCAGAGCTCCACAGGACCACACAAAATGCTCCTGCAAACACACAAAAGTAGAAGGTAGGATGACAGCAGGTACCTATAGGGTGGGAGAGGGTGGACAGATTCTTTCTTGCAAAACCAGAACTGAACACACCAGCACTGAAAGCATTCATGAAACTACAGGCACTGCTGACTATCAACAGCATGAGCGACCTATAAAAAATACCCACCTCGTACTTCTTGCTTCAAGACAGGTACAGATGAAACTCTTGGGAGATAGAAATCTCTGGCATAAACCATGATGTTTCCTGAGGGGAAACGCTGCAAAACGCTGTTCATGGAAGCTTAAGAGACACAAAAAGCATCTAGACAAGGTGCATTCCATGCAGTCTTCTGCCTGTATATTTCTGGGCTGTCTCATTTTTGTGCTCACTAGGGAAAAATACAATCTCTAAATAAAATACAATAAAATACAATGATTAATTACTGCTGAAGACTTTCACAAAGGATTGATAAAGAAGAATTCCTTGTGTGTCTGGGGCTTTTTATTTTCTCATCTGTAAAATTATTTTAACATTTTGAAATTATTAAAAAAATTCAGAATTATACCACACTGAGAGTTAGGGTTTTTAACAAACAAGATTTGGTTTAACCTCCATGTTTTTAGAGTTAAGAAAATGGACCCTGACTTTTCTGTAAATAACCTTTTAGAGAAATGATTCCCAGAGCACACAATGACTAGAAAACATGTTGGCTATTTCACAGGGACAGCTGTAGCAGGAAGGGAAGAGACTTCTGACCAGGTACCCATCAAATGATGACATAAGATATGTGACCTTCCTAATAAAATTCTGGAACATCTGTTTAAGAGTAAGGTCCTGCTGGCATGATTTCAAATCCTGACCAGAAATTAGTTCTCATCCACAGCTGTCTAAAGCCCAAATCAATTAGCTCAGGTTTTTCACATTGCTTCATTCTGACAGGAAAGACTAAAGTGTTTGCATGTCATGACTATTGTAGGTGTGCAAATCCTGGTCACTAAATACAGCTTGATATGGTCTCATCTACTATTTTGATACAGCTGAACATTTTATGGAGTAGATTTTAGAAGAGAAATTACTGCTGAAGACTTTCAAAAAGAGGCTTAGCCAGTGAGTGTTGAAATTCTACCATTCCTCAGAGAATACAAAATTATTGAGCACTGAATATGTATTACGTATGAGCAAATGCTTCAAGCTTATAATCTTGTGACTGGCCTTTATTAGTATTTGGGTCTAGTTTGATTCAGTAGAATGAAAGGGTCTAAACTTTAAAATATTTCACTGCAATCATTGTGACAACTTCTCTTTGTTTTTTAAACAGATGCCTCCCCAAGAGTAAAATGCACACTAACTTGTACTGGCACAAGTGCTTTTACAAAGAGTTAATTGCTCACTGGAAAAAAATACAGCTATGAATTTGAAGGCTGTGTTAACTGACTAAATTCAGTTGAAACCTGATCACAGTCCTTGCAACCTGTGAGTATTCTTAAAATGGACAAAGTTAACGAAAACCTACATATCATTTATTTATATATCAACATGATTGCAAATAATTGGATATTGCCTCCACTTGTTACAAAGGGAAACTTGAGTTGCAGACAGATCTCTGACTAGGCAGGTCCTCCCTGGCATTACTTTCCCCATCCTGTCTTTCAGGGTTCTTAGAAAGGAAAGAGGACAGGGTATATGCCATGTTTACATTGACCTGCCCTCTCCTGCAGCTGCTGGCAGGACATTCTTCAAGGAAGTTCCTGTGCTTTACAATCTCCTAGTTTTGTTTTCTAGTCTACCAGAGCTTGGGTTATGGCAGAGAGCATTTCACTGGCTGCACAAAATAGAGCAAAGGGGTCCACTTGTGGTTATATAAAATTGGGTTGATTTATTCTATGAGGGGCAGTTTGTTACCTCTCGAACTGTGCTGTAGATCACTGAACACAAGTGAGCCATACTACTCCAAGTTTTCTGAGTCATTATGCTTTAGACTTTAATACACATACTCAATAAATACCATGGTGGAGGAGAGCTGTACCCTGCAATGATTCCTGGAGGAGGAGGTTTCAGTGATTCCTGAAAGAAGGTTCTTCATTGTCTAAATGGAAGTGTTAGGAAACCTTCACAGTGCGGGGGATTTTGCCTGTCCTTTCACTGTGCTGTTAAGCAATATGTTAGCATTTTGGGTAGCGTTTCCGATGTTTTCTCAATTACTTTTGTTTATGGTGACTCCGTGAAGGTAGTTCTGTTTCACCAAAAATTACCATTATTTACACCTGTTTCCAGGGCACACCATCCTTGGATTATCACTCTAGTGTGACCTTGTTATTCCTCACTGCTCAGGATTATAATGCTGGAGAATGGAGTAATGCTGGAGGAAGGTTGCAGAGTAAGCTTCTGTATAGTTGAAAGAGACAGAAAACTAAAGGATCTGCAACCACTGCATAAATAAGCCACTTGACACCTTTAAAAGCTTCAACTTCCCCTATTTTTGGAATAAAACTAGCATCTGTGCTGACAGCTTACATGCCAAGTTTCAGCTTGATGCAAATTTGAGAAATCCTGAATAAAAACTGCTAAATTTCAGGAACACATAAACACTACCTGATCCTAACTGACATTCAAAATAGACAGTAGCTAAGCTGCAGTATTTATATAGTACACTACTTCATACTCTGAAAGACAGAAACTAATCTTCTTTAGATGTGCTTTACCAAGTGTACAATTGGGTCACCTGAAAGATTATTATAAATAGAACTACTTGGATAAATACAAATGACATTATAATTTGGCATCACTGTCTTGGGAAGTCTTGGGAAGGAGCCTGTACTCCTGCAATGCTCTCCAGCAAATCAGGCACCTCTATACTCAATAACAGTAAATTCTGCAATATCAGCTGAAAGTGTGGGAGACTGTGTGCATTGTGTTGAACCTGGCTGGATGCCAGACACCCACCAAAGCCTCTGTCACTCCTCTCCACAGCTGGACAGGGGAGAGAAAATATAACAAAGGGTTCAAGGGTTGAGGATAAGGACAGAGAGATCACTCATCAAATGCCATCATGGGCAATACAAAGATATTAATTGCAAATAATTTTTATATTTAAAAATTAGATATGCAAATTAGAGATATTAATTGAATTTATTACTAACAGAATCACAGCAGGATAATGAGAGATAAAACAAGACCTTCTAAACACCCTCCCCACCCCTCCCTCCTTCCCAGCTCCACTCCCTCCCCAGAAGTGGAGCAGGAGAGTCAGGGAATGGGAGTTACAGTCAGTTCATCACACACATTGTTTCTGCTGCTTCACAGTGAGAGGAGTCCTTTCCCTGCTCCAGCAGATTTGCAACAAGCATTACAATTTATACAGGGAAGTGGTACAGCTGTTTATTATTTCCTATTTATATTTGAATAGTGTTTTGTAACTCCAGGATTCTCTACTGCCTTATTGTGTGTGCACAGGAACTCCACTGAAGGTGAAGGCTTTTGCAAAAAATATCGAAATATTTATGTTTTAAGGAGAATTTTTAAGGAAAATTTTAAAGGAAAAACATTTCTTGAAAGGTAATTCAGGAAAAAGTCAGATATATGAACCTTATTATCCAGACCAATTATTTGCTTTTATAACATTTCTGCCCCTACAGTCAAGCATTGTGGTGGAGTTTTCTTAATACAGGGATACTGTGTGGGGCAAGGACAGAGGATGGATTATTAACCACTTGGTGCACATTTCCTCTGAAGGTGAGAAAAGCAAAACAGCATTATTTGTTCATTTACTAGGTAAATGTAGTCAATCACATTAGTTGTGTTTGCATTGCTCCTTTTATCCATGGGGAGTTTTTTGTGCTTTTTGGTGGACAAGCAGGTTCTACAAGAATAGACACTGTCTAGGAAGGAACAAGTTTTGAGTGAGTACAAGTATTTATGTAAAAGAAGCTAGGCAGTATCCATAAAACACATCTTGATCTTATTTATTTACATTTGTGGGTTTTTTTAAAAAGGCCCTTGAATACACTTATGCAACATGCACTGAGTGCTGCCTGTAGCCACGTGCCAGTGGTGCAGGGTGTTTCAGTGGCATCCACATCACACAGCACAGGGATGCCCTTGGCCCCCATCCATAAGCACTTCTGGGGCTTCTGGAAAATCATGAGTAGTGTTACTTGCTGCCTCTTGCTGGCGGCACACATGGAGCTTCTGGTGTCTGAGCCCACACTGACTGAAGAAATGTCCTGAAGCTGCTGCTTCCACCCAAACCTGCTGTAAAACCTCAGATGTGCTCCTCAGAGGTCTGAACATTTCAGTCTGTATGTGTGATGGGCCTGTAGTGACACTACAGAACAATGTGGGGTCTTGTTGGGAGTCTTCCCCTCCCTTCTGTGATTTTGGTCTGTGGCTGTGGCATAGCACTGCAGGGTGCTCCTTGTCTCTACTCCCATAGCTATTCCAGGCAAGTTGCTGAAAAGCAGCTAGTGGGTCTATAGCAGTGCCTAACAGGAAATTTGCAACTGATAGTAGTGAGGAAAGTTAAGAAAATCTCGGGAAGGTGAAAGAGTTGGGTTTGAAACTGATGCTGTTTGCAGGAGACAGGGGAGAGAGCCCTCTTGCACTTTTAGAAAAAACTGGCTTTCTCAAACAACTTGCCCTGAGCAGGGAAGATGGGAAAGTGAAACAGCCCTGGAAGAGGGAAGGCTGAGCCTGGGAAAGCCAGGCTGGCACAGCACCCAACAGGCTCTGCTTGGCCAGGTGCTGAGCTGGGGCACATCAGTGTCTGTGCTACAACTCTGCAGCTGGATCCAAACCAGACTCCTGCTGCACATGAGGAACACAATTTTGGAACAGCTGTCCTCAGGGCTTGCTCTGCTGCAGGAACAGCACCATTGACAACCGCAGAGGCTCACCCTCTATTTTAGTTCCCCCTAAGGTTGTAGCCACAGACAAAACACAGAAGTGATTTACCTTACAGACCAGCCTGAGAAGTGTGACAGGAAGGCTGCAGATCCATCAGCAAGGACAACACCGTTCAGTGGTAGGACAACATCTGCTCCAGCCCTCTGATTCTAGCTACCATCATAGGTGTGCCAGAGGCCTTTCTTCCTTGGGAGATTCAAGACCTCCACAAATTCAGACATCTATTTGTAGAAGTTAGCCATTAATAGGAAAGGCAATTAGAGTTAGCTAACCAAGACACTGGAAAAAGCAGGCACTCTGCCCGTCCCACTTAGACATTACAAAGGAAATACCACAGGCTGCATTAAAAATATGAAAGTCTTGACAGTCTGCAAGCATCCAGCTCTCAATCCTACCTAAACCAAACTATGGCGTTACTATTGTCTATGCCATTTGCCCTAACAATTTCAAGGATACTCTTGCAAATCACTGTATACATGATCTTATTCCATATTTATTACCTTTAAAGCTCAAAATCTAGGTACTTCCACCCTGTCAGACGTGTCTGCGAGTAATAAGTAATTTCCAAACACCAGGAACCCCCGAGTGTGATGCTTTCTCAGCGAGGCCGGCCCCTTCCCTGGAAAAGCCGCCGAGCCGGCGCTGGAGGGAGCTGCAGCCCCGGCTACCGCCGCCTCCGCCGGCACCCTCCGCTCGCTCCGCGGCACCCTCCGCTCCTCCAGCTCCCCCTAGACAAAGAGGATGAACATATGGAAATTATTTAAATTGCATCTCTCGCTGTCACTTCAGTTCAAGAACGCTGTCTTTTTAAAGAAATCAGAGTCGTTTGTTACCCACTAAGTAAGCGCAGATTTTCAATGCCATGCTAAACGAATGTTAATTCTAACAGAGGTTTACAATTTTATACGTCACATGATAAAGGTACAGAACCTACTTTCTGACTTGAACCTGCTTTAGCATGGCATATTTGTTTCTTATTTCCAGTTTGAATAGAAATTGGATAAAATTCTGTGACGTATCTGCCTGTATCTTGTTTAAAAATAAATTCCAGGTCAGACATGCCAAAAGTAGTGGGCTATCTCCCAGCCTTAACCTCTGTCCCTTGTTATACCTTGGGGAAGACCATGCTACTGCTACATTCTGTACAAATGAAGGTAACTGAAATTTAGATTGAATAACCAACCAGCTTTCTGGAGAGAAGAACTGGAAACCTTAGTAAAGCTGAGAGGTCACTAAGTGAATGCTCTTCACTTGGCAAGTTTTTCCCTTTGCCATACCTTTCTTCCAATGTTTGCATAAACTGCATTATCACAGATAAGCTCCCTCTGAGCATTGCATTTCTAAAATAGAGAAATCTAATAATTTCTTTCAACACAAAGACCCTGTTCCATGGCAAGAGGTAATACAATATTCACCTCATTCAGGCAGATAAAAATGAGTTAATCACTAACCTAGAAGATAATCTATATCTTAGACACCAGAGTCCATAAACCTTTTTCATTTGGCTGGAAGAGCTGTTATACTGCACTAGTCAGTGATGACAAGGAGCCCAAAGTGAAAACGTAATGATGCCAATAAGACAGAACCTCTGATTACATCTTTCTTCTCTGTACTAGGAATGCCCAAGTTGGATGCATCCCATCTGGTAATGTACCTTCAATCAAACGTTTACTTTTGCCAAAGAGAAAGACATAATTGTCTGCCAAGACAACCCAACTTGCATGTAAGTGCTTCAGATGATTATCCAAGTTCTTTTGCATAATTTTTGTATAAATGTTTAAAAATTTATTTTTTAAATGAGACTTTTCAAGTGCTGGAGGATAGCCAGTAAGCGAGAGCAATAGATAAATCTAATGTTAGTCATAAGGGAAATAACATGGACTTAGTTTAGGAGGGTTTGAGTACACCTTGCATATGTGCTTCTGGAATAAAAGGAGCTTTTCTCTCTTGCAAATGAAGGCATATGATACAGGGACTAAAATAGTAAGCCAAGCTCAAGGTTGACATATTTTCAAATTTGCAACAAGAACAACAAATATAAATGGAGTAGCTTGTTAGCAATGGTAGATAGATTCACAATCATTTGGACTCTTTTGGGCAAAATTCTTCAAATTTATGCCTTAGTCCAACTTCAAGGGAAACAGGTGACTGCAAAAATGGGAGGTTGGACAAGACTTGTCATCCCTTACAAGCTCTGAGGTTGTGCAGCCTCAGAACAGTCATGACTTGTGAGCAGACATGAACTTCCATCTTCTCTAAAGGGCGATGTGGGCAGGTGGCACAGGAGGGTACCATAGCTCAGGAGTCAGCAGGCCAGGGAGTCCAGAAGTTACAGTGTCTCTAATTTTTGTGATTCACATGGCAAGTGTGGAGAGCTCTCCAACTGAATCGGCAGAGTAACAGGTGCATTTCACTGGCATCTTGCCTGAGTTCTGCTAAAAGGTCATTAAGAAAGATGCTTCTTTGTAAAACATTTCCATTTCAATGAATCAGATCTTTCTGTTGATACAGAATGTTTTGCTGAAAACCTGTTGTGTTGGAAAACTCCCAACCATTTCTTTCTCTCCTACTCCCATAGAGAGAAAATGCGTGGTTCTTCAGCCTTTGCTTCCTCTTTTGATGCATCAGCCATCCTGTGCTTCCCCTTGTGCCCACGCAGGGTCATCTCACAAAGCACACATCTCTTAAATGGCCCAAATATTTTGTACTGGGAAGTGCATGAGATCTTCAAAAGGTATAAAAAAGAGAAGGAAACAGTACTATTCCATAAGACAGACACAGTACAGATGTATGATAGCAGTACATCAGCAACCAAATGGGAAAATTCAGCCTACCTTTTCTGAAGGACACCTGTCATTTTGAGTCCTGAAATGCCAGTTTGCACCAGAGATGTTTGACACCATTTGACTGGAAACACTATCCTCAAACTATTTGAGGATCAGGGAAAATCCTGTAACAGCCCAAACCTATACCCTAATGTCACTGAATGAAACCAGAGGCAATTTTGGCTATAGCTGAATTTAAGTTCTGACTGCAGAGAAAGATGTGAGATCCAATGAGTATTTGTCATGGTTATACTAGGCAGGAAATTTAGCCCTTTTTATTTTTTACATATGTGTGTCACTCCCAAATGCCAGTCTCTGTGAGCGTATCTATTACTCGTAAGCATTTAGCAATCATTTGTGATCAAATGTTAGCATTTGGTTTGGTTCCATCTGTCATTCCTAGCAGCAGTCTGTGCCTGGCCACGTCATTGCACAGAGATGTGCCAGTGACTTTTCCCCCTTCCTGACAATTCACACTCTCTGGATAGAGGAGTTATATTTGTAAAGCATTTTAAAATAAGGTGTCAAGAGGGTCTTATTCCAGTTGAAAGGGTCAACATCCTGCTAAGGCAGGACTGTTCTTCCATAAGTACAAAACCTGTTCAGGGTCACATCCTGCCTGTGCCCCCCACAGTTATTCAGCGGTGACACTGCAGTGTGCATATGTTTATCTGAGCCAGCAGCATGGTGTGCCAGCATGGGGTCGAGTGAGACTGCAAACTCCTCCGGGAACAGCAAGAACTGTAGACCCAGGCAACGTGTACTTGGGCACAGTTTTCAGTTGAACAACAGTTTTCAGTTGAACTTTACCTTTGTCCCTTTCACCAAAAAATTCAGTGAAGTAGCTGGCACCATACGATTTAAGAATTTTAACCAGCTTACAAGAGATGTAAAAAATTAAGGAAAGTGTCCATTGAAATACAGGCATTGTGTTTGGCCCTTTTTCAAGGCTCTCAGGCCATCTGGCCAACAAACTCCTGAAGTCTGTTGCATACTTCTGTTTAGTTTTGAAAATTGTGTATGTGGTACATCCCACAAATATTACTGCTAGAATGTCTTTATCCTGTTTTCTGAGTGCTCCATTGCCCACTACCCTAGTTCATCACTTTTGCAACAAATTACTGCAGGGTCTACATGCATCACCTCATTACATGCAGCACTACTGCTCCCAGCTAGCATCCATCCATGCTAGAAAACTGAAATCCAATTTAGACATGTCTTTCTCAGCTGTGGTTATATCTTTGACTGCCTCGTGGATCTATGAATGATATTGAAATACTTTTAATTTCAAACTCTGGGCACCAGATGTATGCTACATTAGCTAGAAGTAAGAAAATGTGTTTGCTTGTTCAGTATATGGTCATTTTTCTCTCTTACAAAAATCTGAAAAGTTTTTTTGTGCCTATTTTCATAATTGTCAAGAGTCAAAATATTCACCTGAATTAGTTTAGTTCAATAGAGCACTTCAGCTTCAATAGCACAGGAGAGATGGACAATCGAAGTTGATATCTCTGATGTTGCATTAGCTTTTTTGTGAGATAACCTTGGTAGGAAACTTTCAGTGTTTTTGACGCTGTCAAAAATCAGACCTTTATAGCTCAATGAAACTGAAAAAATATGAATTTATTTCTGTACTTGCCTATCTACATTTAATTTTTTTCTTTATTTCATCTCTCTTAGCAGGCTCAAGGGAGCAAATCCTTCCATGTTTCAAGCTGGCACAGCTCCACTAAACAGTTGTGCCAATTATTTCTAGCTGGGGACTGCCACTGGGTGTAAAGCTGCTTGTACTGAAGCTGTTGAAATTACTATCATTATGTTATTTCTTGGCATGGAAAGGAAGAAGATGAGTGAGTGTTTGGGGGGCTTTGTTTAAGTGCAACAGGCTGCTTATTCATGCAAACTGCTGGGAAGCAAGCACAGCAAGGAGAGTGAACTTCTTGAAAAACTAGATCTCATATTTAACTTGGTAAGGAGACAAAGCCATTTCTTAATGAAACCTAAAAAAACTCCAGGTCTGCCAGTTCCTTCAGAAAGGAAAAGCCTTTTTCAACGTGTTAGATTAACACTGCAGTACCTATTGTGCTGTTGCTATTATGACTCTTACAGAAATCTTTCCCACAGCTCCTGCAGGAGCTAGTTGTGCACTGCCAATGCTCAGAAAAACCATCACATGTTTTTTCTCCACCTGAAAAACAACTTTGAAGATTTGTTTCAAGTGGTCTGTAATGCTATTCACACTCTGTTCCTTAAGCTGGGAGAAAAACTCTTCTTCAGACACAAAATTAGAGTGGTCTGAAGGAAACTTGTTTCGTCTGGCAGCTAGCGGTTTGAAGAGCTTAAACTGGATGTAGGTTGGGGAACACAATATTGTCCCTCTCTCAACACAGCAGGGCTCCTGCAGCTGCACATACCAAGCCAAGTAGCAGGTCTGTACTTCACAGCCAGTATGTGTTACATCTGGTCTAGATGTTGTATTGCAACCAGTTTAACACAGCACCTCTTCTGAAGGTGGTTTTACTTCACACACAGCAAAGCTCCAGCACAGCCAGGGAGCTGCACTGAGGCTCTGACAGCAGGTACTGCCTCAGGCTGCCTGAGACCTGCCCAAACAGAGGGCCCGGACACATAGTGCACACCCCTGGCACTGCTCTGCCTTTGCCGTCAGAGACGGGACCATGCTCACACATTTATTACACATTCATTCCTCATGATATGGTGCAGTCCTTCGCAATAAGGTTTTGACTCCACAATATGGTATAGTGGGCACCTTTGGTCAAAGGTTGGACTTGATCATCTCGAGGGGCTTTTTCAACTTCAATGATTCAACTATTTCTGTTTATATTTTCTCGTTGGAGCGTGCCCCGAAGCGGCGAGGGCTGTGCCGTGGGGCGACGGCGTGGTGTGAGAGGTGCCACTGGCAGCACGGCCTCAAAGCGGTGTGAGAGGTGCCACTGGCAGCACGGCCTCACGGCGGTGTGAGAGGTGCCACTGCCAGCACGGCCTCAAAGTGGTATGAGAGGTGTCACTGGCAGCACAGCCTCAGGGCGGTGTGAGAGGTGTCACTGGCAGCACGGCCTCAGCGCGGTGTGAGAGCTGCCACTGCCAGCACGGCCTGTGCCGGCGGAGCAGCACCCGGCACCATGCGGCGTGACGGAGGCACGGCCGTGCCTAGCGGTATCCGCCCCCAGCTCCCCTCACCCTGCTGAATCNGGGTCGCGGGTGCCGACGGCACTGAGAGGCTGCCGCGAACAGAGAGGCGGCCGGGAGCGGGACCATGTCTCTGCAGAGCCCGCCGGCTGCCGCCGAGCTGCCCCCCGGCCCCGGCGAGGGGCATCCGCCGGGCGCGGAGCTGAGCCAGGGCAGCGCCGCGGCCCCGTCGGCCGAGGAGGGCGGCGAGGAGCAGGAAGGAGAGGAAGAAGGGGAGAAGGAAAAGGAAAAAGAAAAGGAAAAGGAGGGAGAGAAATCGCCGTCCATCCCGTCGGCGTCGACCGCGGCTGCCAGGGTAAGTCCCGTCAGCGCCCGGGCAGCCGCCCCCGGGCCCGCCTGTGCCACTCCGTGTTCGTGTGCTGTGTTTGCCGCTTTATCTGGGAGGAGAAAGGGAAGGGGGGAAGCATCGTCTTCATTTTCTTTCATGTCCCTTTCCGTTGAGAGGCTTTCATTCAAGTTTTTTAAAAATAACAAGTGCATCTGTAAGCAATGACATAATGAAGCTATAAATTCTCCATCCGCTTATAGTTAACATTTTACAACGGTCTGCTCTGTCGGGTTAGTCATGACTGAGGGTTTGCAGCATTGTGAATGTTCATTAAGGGTTCTCGGGGGTGGAGGGTTTCAGCTCTAATACACTTAATGGCAAGAGAGGTAGCTGGGAAATACTTCTGTATTTTCAACTTTTTCTTTAAAATATTTTCCGGTTTTTTGTGTTGAAGCAAAGATCACAGAACATTTTGATGAAATTGTGAGCGAATTAATGCAGGGGAAAAAAGGGGAAAGGATATTTGCCAGAATAACTACATTTCAGAAGCCTTTTTTTTCAGATTTTTAATTATACCAGAGTTGTGCTTTTCTTTCTGCTGACCATACAATATTACAGAACATAAAATTTTCCTGGCGTGAGTTAGGTATCTTACATAGCTTAACATTAGAACTTGTGGTGTTACTTCAGTCCAACAACAAAACAAAAATGTTACTAATCCTGTAGTAATAAACTTAGAAGATTTTAGTTCAGCAGTTCGGATAAGCATCTGACTTATTAGAAATTATCATTTAAATTGTAATTTATTTAAATTCATAATTTGAATTTAAAAGATTGCACATATAATATTTATGACTGTCAGGAAACAATTGTGATGTTAAACCAAGTAATTGTATGCAAACTGCAAACTCTATGGAGCAAACTGCCAATTTTGTGTTTTGCCTAAATGTTCCAATATTCTGAAAGACTTTCAGCTTTGTAAATCTGTCAGAATGTGCAAGAGTATGTTTATTCTTGTGATTCAATTTGGTGGGAGAAGTCTGTAATGGACGAGTGCCCAGGAGTTATTTTTGCCTTTGAGTATCTCCACCTTAGACTTTGAATAGCAAATGCCTGTCCCTTAGAATAAAGACACAAGTGCTGGCCAAAAATGTGTCAGGCTCAGCTCAGCTAATGAAAAATGCGTCCCCCTGGGTGGCCATGTAGAATTCCAACTACCTTAAAGAATCAAGAGAGCTACTTTGTAGCTGGACATCCATCATGTACCTCTGAAGTGTCACCCAAGGCAGAAGCTGTCAAAGCTGCTACAGAGGAGCTCAGACCTGGCTGGGTGTGGTTGTGTGTCAAGTGCAGGGCGGGGCTTGAATTTACCAAAGAGCCTTATATGGGGTTCAGTGGTATGTTATAGTAGGGGACAGAGAGTGTTTTGTGGAGAGATGTCATAGACTGTCACCAAAGGGGTGATAGTTTGGGTGTCAGCATTCAGATTCTGGAAAGAAACTTGTGGAAAGCTAAGTAATTTGCTCCCTAATAAATAGGAACAATTAGAGACTTCTAAAGGAATAACAGTCCAAAGTTACACCTTTCAAGCTATGGATGGAAGGGAAAATCCTGCTTCTTGTGCAGCCTGTTGAACTGTCAGATGCCTTTTGGAAGTCTGAGTGTCCTCCATGTCTTCTTGCACAGGGAAGAAAATCTTTTCGTCCTCACTAGTCTTTGCTTGCCATATACATAAGGGTCTTGAGTAAGCAGTGTTAAGGCTAACACAGGATTTTCAAGAAACTCTTCTAGATGATCTTTTGTCTCTTCCAAGAAAGCAGTCTGTATGTGCTCTTTGCAAACATTTTAACTTGTTTTCACTATTTCATTTAACTTCAATAATGAAAAATACAGTTTTATGAAGTATAATTCTCGTACCTCTCCAGTCTTATGGAAGGTTTAATGCTTTGGAAAACTTCCACTAAGGAGCCAGCAGAGTTGGGGTTATTAATATGATCTTAAAAGAGGACTAAAGATCACTCTGATTCACTTACTCCCTCTAAGCATATTCATGACTTTTGGTGGGTGGCAGGGGGATGGTGGATGTTCAATTTTCTGATGATAGCGTACTTGGAGAGTTTTAGGCTCTATCTCCTACAAAATTTTTAAGTATGACATCGGGCTGTTCACTTGCCCTAGATTACTCCCCCAGGGCTTGTCAGAGTTTCTCATTAATAAGCATGAAGTTTCCCTCCAGGGCCTCCCAATAAAGCCTTTGTCCATGTGTATGTCTAATATTGTTGGACAAGGAAACAGGATGATGAAGTTAAAGAGGGCATACAGTTTTTGTTCTTTATGATCACTGCTGAGGGAGGTGGCAGTAAAGAGAAAGTTTTTTAAAAACTGTTCACCTGTAGTATTTCAGTGACATGGCTGGAATAAAACGTAGAAAGCTAAGTCAGTCAAAAAGGCTGTCACAATAATTTATTTAACAAAACCTCCTTTTTTCAATTATCTGTGCTATCTATTCCCTATTAATCATAATTAGACTAGTCTGTGCTTCAGAGCTTTTCTGCCTGAAGCACACATTTTGTGACAGAGCAGATTAACCTCAGATCTGGATTTGTTTAAAAGTTCTTTTTCAGTCACTAATGTTTGTGGGTCTGTTTTTTTCCAGTCATGTGCCAGGTGATTTTTAAGAATCATCTTACTGGTATTTCAAAGGTTATAGACTAAAAGGAAATGTTCATCTGAAAATTGCACTGGTAATTACATTTTATTGTGGAATGTTTGTTGAATATAATGAATCTGGAACTAGAAGTTGAAATTTGGTAAAAATGCCAATTTTAGAAATTTCAATTTGATATTTTTAAAGGCAGAAGTCCTGATGATTGTTCGAATTGACAATTTGGCGAGTTACGAGCCACAGAAAAATAGCTGTATGTGCCACAGTTATTTAAAATTCCTGGCAGTGCTCCAGCTTGTGTACGCTGTGGTGTGGTAGGCTTATGGGCTGTGTTATTACCCTTCTGGTGGTTTTTCAGGATGTTGTGGTGGAGGTGAAGTGCTTTTCTTAGAAGTCTGACTGCACATCTTAGTCCAACTGTATTTCTGTTAAGGGGAAAGGGAAATGTACTGGTTCAAAAATTTTGATAGGATATTGCATTAATTATTCTAGAACATGTATTCTCATTTGGAAAATTAAAGTTTTGATTTGTGTGGAAACATATTTCTAACTGAGAGCGCAGATGCCAGATATCAGGAAAATGAGTCTCTAGGTTACTATGAGGATGAAAATCATGATGTGCAGGAACTGTGTATATATTTTTTTGAGTTGATCTGCCTTCTCTTGGTATCAGTTGATGACTTGGAACTGAGATGAAAATGAAAACATTCATCATGAGACTTCTGTCATCTTGGGCAAGCCTCTTGACCCCACCTATGCTTTGCAAATTCTGTAGTAAATAACTATATCTAACAGCCCCCAGTCCTGATTAGCCAAACAGATTAATTGGCACAATCCCTTCGAAGTCTGATGTGTGATTTCACTTCTGTTTGCTGTTAAAACACGTTAGTGCTCAACACTTCCTAGCAGAGACTTGTGCAGGCTCCTTGGTGGCAGCATGAACGGGTGCTCAAGCAGGGAGTCTTTTAGCACTTTGCTAACCAGTGTTTGTTGGTCAGCCTTTCTTCAGTGGCAGCAGATGCTGACCATTTTGAATCATTAGGGAGTTCTGTCCAGGTAGTCAATATTGAAATTTTTTAGCAGGTTAGCATTTTTGGCCCCACATTTCAAGTCTTAGGAAATTCATCTAAGCTACTTGAATATATTAGGGCTATTTGGAAAAAGAAATATGTGACACTTTTTTCTATTTAAACTGAGCTGGATGTAGTGAAAAGTATAAAAGTAGATACTAATATGCAGAAAGGTAGAATATCATTGACAGCATCCTAATTGTATTGTGTTTTCCTCGCAGTAATCCAAGGATATCTTCATGTCCTGCAAATGAATGCTTGAGTTTTTTTAATGTAATAGAAAGGAATTTTATGGTACCTCTCCTGAATCAATTTGAAACAAACTTGCAGAATCATTATTTTTGTCTTATTTGGTTATTACCAGTCTGATTTCAAGATAAAAGGTGTTTAAGAATTCTGTGTAATACCTCACTAGGAAGTTTACTCTAGCAGTATTGTATTAGCCATTTATAGCATCCTGTCATCTTAATTACAGGGGTTGGAAGAAGGAGCCAAAAATCAGTTCTCCACTTTCAGCAATTTCATCACAACTATCAACCAAAAGAAAGAAGGCATTGGAAACAGAAATTCGCCTACGCAACTTGTTATACCCAACATCAAAAATGGTAAGAGGAAAAAAGACCTGTGTTACTTAGTTACTAAGTTTAAAATTTTCTCAATTTTCTGCCAGTATTTGTGTTGTGGTAGTACCAGAAAATCTAGAAATCTAGATTTCATTAAATTACATTGTGTTGTACATTGTACAGGCTGTGATATATATGATAGCCCATCCTCATTAGAGGTTTTGTCGCAGAGACAAGTTGGAAAAGAAAAAACAAATAGACCTGGAGGGTGAAATAACCACTTGAAGTTTTAAAATAGATTCAGCAGTCTATCTGCAGATATTCTTTGTCTAGCTGCAATCAGGCAGTGTCTCTAGAAATTGTCAGAATTTTTGAAGAAAATTGTTTTATTGCCATCTGAAGGATGGTGGGAATGAGGCAAGCATAAGGCTTTTAAGGGAGACAGTTGCTGAAAGGTGATGTTTTTCAGTGAAGATGAAAGGCCAGTGATGGCAAAAAATAAGGTGCACAGACAACAATTGGTAAGTTCTGGAGAGCTTTATAAGTCAGAAGGAAGGTTGTTGTGCTGTGATGAGTTAACAATACTTGATGAAAGGATAGAAAGTGTAGTAGCTCTGTATTCAGTATGCTAGGCTAGAATCATGAAGCCTAAATGAGGTGATGTTGTGGTTAGACCTGGAATTTTTGTTACGCTTTTGGGCTAGAAATTTCAGTAATTTGAAACTTCTCATAAAAGACTGTACAAACATTTGTCAGGTTTGTATTGATCTTGTCTCTGAGCAAGACCCCATCAGGCTTATGGTGCTGTGGTTCTTTATAGCACTCAGTGAATTTGAGGCAAGAAAGAGACTGCGCTGAGAGACCTCAGCAGTGTGACTTTGAATCAAAACTGTTGACAAGTATTGTCAGTTTCAGTTGTGCGGAAAAAGGTGGTTTATAACTTGCAGCACTAGATTCTTACTAAAATAACCTTTTATTAGTCCTATTAGCTATACTGCAAAACTGGAAGTCAGTGCAAGACTTTTTTTTTCTTAAGCAGTTTTTGTTATAGGGTAAAGAGGTGCTTTCTACTTCCAAAACAAGGGCAATCACTGAAACAGAAAAGGTTTGAATGATACCTCAGACAGGATTTTTTTGCTTAGTTCAAGTTGCTTTGTACTATACAAAAGAAAACTGGCTGGAGATGGCCAGTAAAGGATTCTCCCACTGTGGCATGATATACCAAACATCTGCTTCTCCCCTGACCCTCCCCCCTTCTTTTTTTTTTTTTTTGGTACCTGGCAAGAATGATAAACTCTAAACACCACTCTCTTGAAGTGCCCTCAATTTTGCTGGAAACAGTGCTGTCCCAGTTGTAATTACTGCCTCATAAGTGCTTAGTTGTTAATAATCACCACACTAATGTGTGGCAATATTTATTATAGTCAAGGATATATTGAAATAGAGCTCAGTGTGTAAAATTGAGCAGATGCTGTGGTAGTTTCAGGATCAGAGTAACTTGCCTGTATAAAACCAGACTATTTTTGCTAACAGTTGAAGATGAATTTTCAGGCAGTATGTGTATTCTGTGGAGAAATTACTCATTTAAAAGAATTTATCAGTTAAAAATGCTGCTTTTGCTAATCTGGCATTCAAGAATAATGCTTGGTTGCGGTTTTGGTGTTTCGGTTTTTTTGCGTTTTGTCTATGTGTGTGATGTCTCTGAGCTCATGTAGCTGTATATATATGTAGGTGCATACACTGGTAGTACTTCAGGTTCAAATAACATTAATTTCATTGAAAACAGGTGTAGAAAAGCTGATGCTGATAAGTACAGCATGAAAATAGGGAGATGTTTTTGTACTACATAGCTGCCACATATAATGAGTCTTCTAATGTAACAATGATCTGGTATAAAATTAATATACTAAATAGATTGTTCTAGTTCTTTTCTAATGTTACAAATCCAGTAAGTTTTGTTTGCTTTATCTTCTTTGAAAATCTTCATTGGGCAGCAGCTGTGTTGGTCATGATGAAAATAATTGCAGTATTCCTTTACCCTGAACTTCCCTGGACTACCCAATTCTGCTTTGTATCAATGAGATTTTCTTCACTGAAGTTTTTGATCATTCCTTAAGCAGTCATGCATTGCTGAATTTTTTACTTGATGTAGCTGGGCAAGAAGCCAGAAATTACTGGTTTTTCTTGTCTTGTAATATTGTGTTATTGCTGTTTATCAACTCAATACATAAAGTTTCCCATTTCTACTCAATGAAACTCAAGTGGTGAATCTTAATTACTATTCTTTACTGGCAGAAGAGCAAATAAATCTATGTACAAATAAACTTGAATAATGACAAAACATACTGAAGTTGACCATATGTGTTGAAGATACTATTAAAAATCAATTTCAGTATGTGTAAATTAAACTGCATATTCAAAGAAAATTCCATTGCTGATGGGGTGCATGTTACCAGCTTAGCACCTGCAGCCTCAATTTACTGAACTGAGAAGCAGCTTCTGCAGGCAGATATCTCTTCTACAGATGTAGAAAGACTATTTTCCTCATTTCAGTGTGTTCAGCTGGTTACAACTCAATGTTTAATCCATTTAAAATTGAGAAGACAGAATGAGAGTTAAATCAAAAATCTTGTTATTCTCAGAGTATAAAAATAAGACATATTCTTAGATTCTTTAAAATCAGTCCATCCTGCTTTCAGAGAATGATGTTCAATAGCAGAACATTAGCATGGTTGGATTGTTTGACACCTTGGCTTGGATTAATTTATTGTCTTATGTGTCTGCTTTGTTTTTTTCAGTTACTACTCATATCTTAAAATAGTTGAAATTTCGGCTGTGAGAATGGACAAGGTTCCATGTCAATAATTCATGTCATCCTCAGGGAACTGAGGGCAGTTCTGATCTGTTATCTCATGAATGGTGGCTGAGTTAAGTCACAGTGACAGTGTCTCTGTCATGAGCATGAGTGAGAGAAATCCGCTTTTGGATTCATGGCACTTTTTTAGCAGCTGTTTCCCTGCTGTGATAAATGGAGTAGGCAGCAGTGTAGTGATTCTACTTTGATGTTTAGTTAATTAAAAAAAAAAATCTTCAAAAAGGCTTAGAGGGGTCTTAGACAATTCATAGAGGATTTTCATTAAATATGTATGACTTTTGAGGACACTTATATAGTGTCTTTTATCCCAAACATATGTCACAATTCATGTAAATGCTTTTTAAAATGGGCAGCATAAATCAGTCTGTAAGAGTGCTTGAGGATGTTTGTGAAGACACTATCAAAATTAGTGTTGGAAATGCAATGGAAATATTTTTTCATGTTTTGGGTGGGCTTACCAAGCTGCTCTATGGCTTCCCCTCCTCAACAGACATGGGGAGAAAAAGGGATGAAAAAGCTCATGGGTTAAGGCTGGGAATACGCTTTCCAGTTATTGTCATAGGCAGAACAGACTTGAGGATATTAATTTATTGCCACTTAAACAAAACAGAAACAAAACTCAAAACACCTTCCCCTTCCCTGCTTACCACACCTTCCTTGTTCTCAACTTCTCTCCAATTCTGCCAGCAGCCTGATCAGGCAGAGACTCTCCACTGGTTGCAGGGGAATCTCTGCTCCAGACCTTGGAGCACCTCCTGCTTCTCCTTCTTTTCCACTCGCGTGGGTGTCTGAAGGGTAGTTTTGTTTTTGTTTTTGTTTTTTTTTTCCCTTCCTTTTTATTTTAAAACCTTCCTGTCTTTCAGCTGCTGTGCAGGTGTTTTTACCCTTTCCTAAATATATTCTCACAGGGGTACCAGTGTCAGTGCTGGGCTCAGCTTTGGCCTGTCGTGGGTGTGTTTTGGAGCTGTGTCAGACACAGAGGCAGCCTCATCTCTCCTCTCACAGTAGCTGCACTTGTTGCCAAGTCTTGCCACACTAATCTGATCAAATATTCTCAGATCAAATAGAAAGGAAGGAGTAGAATAGAAAGACCTTGGCAAAGCACTTCTGGTTGTACTAGAATAGGCAGCCAGATTTGATTACTTTATGGAAGGTATAGGTGATCCAGAGTGATCTTCAGCTAAAATTCTATATCACAGTGTAGAAAAATGGATTTAAGTTTTGTCCTTGTATGATAGTTGAACTTTGGTATGGTTGCACATGAGATTTTTCTTAGCTGTCAGGAGCACCAGTGTTGCAGTTGGTATGTTAAATATTTACAATTTATATTGGAAATACAATAATGGGGAACACTGCTATTTTTCTCAGCCAAATTTTCCATCATGTTTGCATGTGCACATGGTAAGAAAAATACCTTTTTAAAGAATTAGAATAAAACATTTAGAGTTTCCTTTTTTTTCTTAATACCAGTTGATTTGTGTTGGATGCATTGTATTTACTCTTCTTTACCTTTCTTTCAAGGGAGAGACCTCCCACCTCTTTGCCTCGATGTACGGCAAAAGCAGCGCGTGTCTGTGGATACGTTACCCCAAGAGCTGACAGCACCATTTCCTCCTGAACCTTCCCTTCCAATTCGAACCAAAACTGTGAAAGATTTTCAGTAAGTTGTACTGGTGTTCCTAAAAGTGTGCTTTCTTCCTGTCTTTGGAATTCTTTTCATTTTGACCTAATCCGTGCACTTGATTTTGTTAATCTCAAATGAGGAAACAGTTTCAGTAAGACTGGCAAGGAGTTAGTCTGGGTATGATGGTGGGATTGATAATTCTGTTACTGTGAAAACTATCAAAATATTTTTTCTAGCTTGAAATGTTGTTCCACACAAAAAATGGCAAAACATATACTTCAGAATTAGAAATGCAGTGAATGTTTCATTTTGGAAAAGAATATGTATGGGTTATTATAGGCTGGCAAATCCCTTGCAGTCACAGGTGTTTTGGTTATATTGGCAATTATTTCTCTCTTCCCCATTTGAAATATTGTGCTTCCAGGGAGGAAAAGGAATGCTTTTTGATTATTCTGTGTGTATTTGGTGGGAAATACAAAGAGGTATAAAGGAAAATTTGCAGAGGTGATCCTTTACTGGTATTCAGGTGATCCAAAGAGCTGAATTTTTTTTCTGTATTCAGATTTTTGTATCTATTGACCATTGCCTCTAGACAACCTGTGGCAGTGTTTGTAAAAGACTCCTTCCTTATATGTAATCTAAATCAAACCTACTGCAAGTTAAAGCCATTAGCCCTTATCCTGTCCATTTGAATCCCCAGCTGTGAGCCCCTACCACCTCTCCTTTTCCCCCGTCCCACGGCTGCCATCCTCCTGGCAGGGCTAGGTCCTTCTCAGTTGGATCTGGCTCCCTGCACTGAGCTGGGTTTGGATTTCCCCATGCTGAGGATTTCTTGCACAGCCTGCAGCAAAGCAAGCAGAAGCAGCTTCCTGGGGAAGGCCTTGCATAAGTCCAGGTAGATGATATCATTCTTCCATCACCCACCAGCACTGTAACCCTACTGTAGAAGGCCACCAAATTTGTCAGGCACAATTTGCCCTTAGTGAAGCCATGTTGACTGTCACCAGTGACCACCTTTTCGTGTGGCTAAGATTAAGTTCTATTTGAAAAACTTTAAAAGAAATAAAATTTTGAAGAAATTCTAGTGAATTTGAGTAGTTTAGGAGCCCTCAAACTGCTCTGAGAAACTTTATCATGTCATTGTAGCTGCAGCTTAATTCTGTTCTGTTCTGCTGATTATTTGTCCTAACACACTGAACTGTGACATTGTGAATTAACATTTTGAATAAAAGACATTGCTCAGGTGTATCAAACACAAACTATGCTTTTGTTCTGTTAAAATAACATGATCTTTAAATGACAAGGAAGAGATTAGAAATATGGGGATATTATACTTGTCTGTCTTCTAAGTGTGCTTAGTGAGAAAAGCTTAAAGTTACAGTTCATTTTAAAGACTGAGTGGCTGGAAAGATCAATCCATTACCGGTATTTGAATATATTTTCTCTAGGGATGATATGGAAAAGTCGAAGGCATCGGGAGATTGGAAAGCTGTGCATAATTTTTATTCTACAACTTTTGATTCTTTCTTGGAGATAAATGCTGCATTTAAGGTATAAAATAATTCCTAATACTATTTAGTAATTGAAGTGCTTTGTATCTTCAAAATGTTTCCAAAAATACCTGTTAAAGGCTTTCAGCCAGGTATTCAAGGCCACTAAGACAATTTTGTCATGATCTCACCTGCCTTTTGTAGACAATCAGTTACTGCATTGATTTATTGATTCCAGCTCAAGCAATTGTATTTCAAGTTTGTGGAGCTTTAGAATCCAGTATGTAGTTTGTGTGTGTGACACTGTGACTGGTAGGTACTTTCTACACAAATTACAGTTTTAAACCTCCAAGCTAATGCGGGGGCCTGGGCAAATCTGGAAACGGAAATTCCCTATCCCTAAAAAAAGGTGTGGTATGGGCTCTATAATAGCTGCTCATGTGCTATGATGACTTGGTTTTCCTAGGGAACAGTTATATTTGTGTTTCTGAGTTCATGTTAAATTATTATTTCCTGCCTATTAAAGAGCAAAATGTGCTTATGATATTTGATATGGATGCTAGGGCCTGAGCCTGGACGAAATAACCCATGACCTTAAGTTATTTAACAAATATTGAATGCTTAAAGTTTTGCCTTTGTCTGATAATGGATCAACAACAAAGATGAAAGTTCAATGTAATTGATTATTTGAAAACCTCTTACAATTTTAAAATAGAATGACAAGATGAATATGTGTAGGATTACTATTGCTTTGCTCTGTCTTTAGCGTACTAATTAAGGAAACTTATATTCTTATGTTTTGATAAGAAAATACTTATATCTGAACATGTTTTCCTAAGCTTGGTGTTAAACTTACATTTTCAAAGATAGCTATAAAATATTCAAAATACTTCATGTATTATCTAATTTACAGAAAGATACCAATTCTCCATTTAATACCATTGAGGACTCTGGAATCGATGCAAAATTTGTGAATGTTGTCTATGATGCCTTATTAAATACTGTAAGTAGAAAAAAGGATTCATGTTTTATCCCATTTATGCCAGGTTTTCCCCAGATAGGCATGATTTCTGAAGAATCTCTCAAAACATACTTTAAATGATCCCACGAGAATTGTCATAGAATCATGACAGCTGCTCTAGTAGAGGAGGAAATTTTTCCTACTAGTAGAGCACAGTTTATATTGTGGTAGTTCTTAAGACTGCATATCTTAGAGATATTACATGGCTGTGATGGGACTGCATGGTGGGAAATAAAGAAAATGTGAGGGTGGGGATAGTAAAAATGTAGGCCCTGTATACAAAGGACAGGAGTAGTTTAGAAATTATATTTAGAGGGTTTGAGTGTTGAAAGGTGCCATTGGCACAACCCCACACTCAGCTAGTATGTCTGTGAGGAAGATATTTAGGAGCTCAGTGTCATAACACAAAAGATTTCTTAGCTGTCTTGAAATACAAGCAAAGCAAACTTGCTTTTTTGTACAGTATCTTGTATTGAATATATATAATTACTTCAGGTATGATTTTTCCTCTTCTTTTTTCATAGCCTCAAGATGTTCAGAAGTCAGTCCTAAAAGGAATAATCAATGGTCTACTACAAGAATGGACAGGGTAACTATAATAAATATTTACATCAGTGCTGTGCCAGCACTTAAATCTGCTATATGTTTTATTTTTATTTTTTTAGGCAAAGAAAGAAAATGTGATGCAACTTATTTGATACATAAGAACTTAATTATTTTTGGCAAATTTGCTGAAATACATCTTGAACTGTGTAAGCTGGTATTGAACCTCTGAGAGGCAGATCCATAACCAGCCATGCATTCCATCACCATATCTCAGCTGCTTGTTGCCAGGGCCTTTCTTTGGACATCTTAGTTGTGAGATGAATTAAGGAATTTAACTAGGGTAAAGCTTGTTCTCATTGTCCACTCCCCAACAGCCACTAGGACAATTCCCTGATCCACAGTTTGCTTCACAATACTGTTGGTGTGTGGCAGCACCACAGAAAGAGCAGTGCAGGATGCAGAAGGGGGTAGCCCAAAAGCAGGAAGGTTTCTGGAGATGACAACATCTTAGCATGAAGTGAGAATGCAGTATAATTCATAAAAAGGTGTAGCAAGAGACAGTGGCTTGTTGTAACTCACATGTGACCCAGGTCTTGGCTACCCCTTTCTCCAACTTATACTGCTTTTTGTGCTGTTGCTGCCTGTATTTGTGCTTATGTAAAAGCCTTGATAAACATGAAGAAGTGCAGAAACTGCAGTGGTAGAAGTGTGTGGAGAATTCTTGCAGGAAATATCAAAGAGTAAATAAACTCCTTTGTGGTGTCACTTGAGATAGACAATAATGCAGAATTCCCTCTTTGGAGCACCTCTGACTCTTCAGTTCTGACCTTTTTTTGGCCTTCTGTCATGTTTTAAAAAGACAGATAACAAATAGCCTGCTGCCTTTAGAGAATTGCCAGAATTTTTAAATATCCTTTTCAGTTTTTGAGAGCAGTGAAGTTTCTTAAATATGGTATTTTATGCATATTAGCAAAACAAAATAAAATCATCCATTATTTCATGACTCTTATTATCTGTAAATTATTGATCCATATGGTTCTGTATATTATTTCATTTGTTCATAGGCCACGAACAAAAGATGATCTTAGAGCATACTGTATACTTTTACAGGTAAGAAAAATACAGTATATTTATGTAAGTATGTGTCTGCTTAATTTATAATCTATAAACCAGTATACTGTGCAAACAAGATAGTTTGTATAGCTGAGATACTTCACATCCAAGTTTCTGTTGTAAGAATGTATTAAAATATGGAAAAAGTGTAATGCATGATGGGAGTGGGAGCTTAGTGGAAGACAGTTGATGGGGAAAGGTTGCATAGATTAAAACTATGCACTAATAGACAAGTAATTTTTTCCTTTTATTTTCTGGGTTGAAAGAATAAATATTTTACCTACTTATTTGTTCTTAGGTTGTCCTTATTCCCAGATTTGCTTTATTAGGATGCTGTGACTCTGAAAGTTTCAGTATATGCACTTTCTGATATTGCTGTAACTCTCCAGTGTTGCATTTTATCCAGTCTATCTGGCTGACTTTCTCCAGTCTATCTGACTGGTTACAATGTCTGATTTCTATCTGTGGTCACCTCTTACCTTTGCTGCTGTAGTTGCCTTGCATTTGTTGCAGATTTCCCCTTTATATTTTGCTAGTGTACCTAACACCTCTGCACACAAGGAGCAGTTTCTACTGTTGTTTTAGAATATCAAATGGCAATTTAATTTATTGAGATGATAGTTTTCTTCTCTGGGGTGGTATATACTAGCTGTGAATTTAAAAGAATATCTCCTGTGGAAACGAGGGAATGTGTGAACATGAGGAATAGAGGGAAAATCAGTTTGGATTGATATGGGATAGACAAGAGCTATAAGAATTTGTATTATTGGTATGAAAAGCAAATCACTTAGAGGAGTGTAGTTTGTGTTACAATGTAAAGAATAATCTAGAATATTGAGTACTGCCTGTGGGCTTTCTTTTGGGAAAAAAAAATCTTACTTTTACAATACAGCAGTTGTGTATTCTTTATTTGGCTAGAAGTTGTGAGTTGTTTTTTCCCATAGTTTCACCTCTGTCACAGCTATTTTGTGAACTGCTTTCCTGTGTAATTGTACTGGCAACAACAAACATAAGAAAAAATCCTAATGACTTTTTTCACTTTATGCAGTTTATTAACCTAACACCTTTTTTTAATCTTTTTCAGAATCCTCAATTTAGTAACACTTCTACTTATGTCATCTATGCTCACTTGCTAAGACAGATAGCAGCCTTAACAGAAGCTGACCATCATTTCCTAGTGCACTGGTCTAAAAAGTAAAAAAAAAAACCAAAACCCCACATTACAAATTCCATTTCTAGGGTTACAATTGTTACTGTATTTCCACTGATGTCGACTGTTTTATAAATTATATGAAAGTTAATTTAATTGACTAAAGAGATTGGTTTTGTTGCTTTCAAATACATGTGGACATGTAGTCCACTAAGTGATACTGATTTATAGATGCAAAATGTGTATAATGCATAAAAATTATTATATTTATGCAAAAAAGCCTTAATCATAAACTGACTTATCAGAGTTATTTTTTGATAACACATGCAAAATAACTTGTGTGTAAATTTTTAGTTATATGTTTACATGATATTACTAAAACAAATATCTTTATGATCTTTGTTTAAATAAAGTTTTATCTTGCATAACTTGCAAAAGATACTGTAATGTTGCTGTAATGTACAGAAACCACAAAGGAACTAGAGGCTTGGCTTCCTAGTGCAATAGAGGTGATGAGAAAGTGTGGTTAGAGCATTAGATTTGTAATTAATTGAAATAACTCTAATAGCACCTCACTAAAAAAGTCATATGGGGGTAACTGCCCAAAGAGCAGCTCCTAAGTTGGTATGCAGATTGCCTTCCATGGACTGACTGAGTCAGCAAAAAGTTCAGTTTGAGGTGAAAACAAAGTTTGGCCACATTTGCAATTTCCAAATCTCCTAGGAAATCTTAATTAAGGATTTTCTTCTCTGCAAGGATGGTAATTCAATTTCCCTCCCCTTCCCTATGTCCAGATTTGCTTAAAATTTTGGTAAAATATTAACTTCATTGGAATTGCATTTACAAGTGAGGTTTCCATTTTTGGTTAAGGATGCAATAGGCATATCAATGTTTTTAGTCTTAAAGCATTTATTAAAAATGGAAGCCGTTAAAATAGGAGAGCTCTTGTTTAGAAAAGGCTGTTTTAAAATGCCTGCACAATATATGTGTATTGTTGTGCTGTTATAGAAGTGGTGCAGCTTGTAATTTAAAATGTGCACATGGCACAAGTATCTGAAGCATATACCACTTTTTATTTAAAAGGACCATGTATCTCAAAATAAATCAGAATTCTTCAGTGTTCAGAGTGTGGAGTGAAATAGATAAGGAGTTTTGTTTTGTTTACTAAAAGTCAAGAACAGACAATGATTCTGTTCTCTTTTTTTTATTTTTCCACAGACTTAAAGAGCATAGTTAGGGGTGCACTGAAGAGAATTACCGTGTGTCAATATTTAAAAGCATGCCTCTTCAAACTTTACATTTGGAATTTTGTTTTTATGTAGAGGACAAAAGCATTTAAAAAATAATTTAAACAATGAAAATTGAATTTAAAAATTCTAATGAAGGGGTGTTTTTAAAAAGCACTGATATTTGATAACAAAGTGTAGTGTAGACTGTGATCACATGAGAGTAAGTGCAGCATGTTTGTTTTAGGATTTCACAGAAGAGGTTCAAGCAGGTGGTGGAAAGGTTACTGCAATTTATTTCTTTACGGCTGTTTCCTGCAAAACCTGAAGAGTTTCCACCTATGGTGAAATGTACCTGGTGGATTCCATCAGCAACAAAAGTCCTGGCTTTATTTAGTAGGTATTTTTCTTGAACTGTGCGGGCATATGTATGTTTTTATATGTATATTTGTGTGTGTATATAGGGTTTGTTTTATATTTAGACACAGACATATTGGGAGAGGATAGTTTTTACTGCTCCTCTTCTGGGGAATATGTAATAATGATGGTGGCACAGTACAAACTACTATAAAACACTAAAATGCAGCAACTGAAGACTGTTCAAACAGAAATCCACGGAAGTAACCAATGGTTAATGTTTCCCTTAGATTTATAAAAGAAACTGTCTTAAACTTGTAGCTGCCAGAATTTCTTCTGTAACTCACCTACCCCCACAGAACTATTTAGCATCTAAAGGAAGGTAGGCAATGCATGTGCCTCTTGCATCCAAAACTACACCTTAAAAAGAGTAAATCCCTGCTCAGTTCAACATAGAGCACAGCAAATTTGACTACTGCAAATGTAAACCTTCTCAACTGCTGAAAAGTGGTGATTAGAGCACTTACTTTCTCATTTTTAGTAGAAGACAAAACCACCAAATGAAAATTAAGATTGGAATTAAGACGTTTTCACTGTCAATTTAAAACTTCTACTTAAAAAGTATTCTGCACCGTCCTGCCTGTTCAGAGTTAGGCACATTAGTACACCTGTATCTAAACCCAAGATGTGTTTATAGTTATATATGAAAGAGTTACTTGTTCCTTAATTCTGGAAAAAGAGCTATTCAGTCAGTCAAAAGACACTACTTTGCGTCTGACTGACCAAAATTCAATTATGTTGAAGTGTAAATAGAGAAAACTTACTAGCTGTTTGATATTTTATGAGTATTATTATATAATGAGATAGTTTAAATGTGAATTGGCTTTCTTCCTTTGGTCAAATACTTAATTTTTGTGCAGGTCTAGATGGTATACTGGAAAAAAGGTAAATTTTTCTAGCCATAGCTGCTTGAAATTATATGGATTTCTTAAACACTTTAATTTATCAAACTGCTTTTTCATCAATATCAGCAGAACATAGCACTCTTTATCCATGAAACCTTAATTTAGTGTATGTCAGTAAGGAAACCAGAGTCAGACTGAGGTTCTCTTATCATAAATGGGCTGAACTAGGGATTTACTGTTTTCTACAGCAATTAATGTGATGTCATGAAGTGTTACGTTGTAGCTATAGTTCTGTAGCTAAGACTGAGCTAAGTTCTCTAGCTAAGTTATTAATTATTTTGTATTATTTTAGACTTGGCTTAAAGTTTTTGAGATCACTGGTGCTCATGATGCCAAGAAATGAGATGTGCTGAATCTAGGCATTATTTAAAAGACTTTTGTGTTTTCTTTGTAGATGCTGCAAATAGTCTGATTAGCCCTCCTATTATTTCATATACGGATTTCTATAATTCTACACTTGATCATATTGATCTTATGGAAGAATATCATAACTGGCAATGCTATGGGAATTCTCACAGGTAAGAGGAATAACTGGTTGGTTCTTGTTGAGTAGTACTTCAAAGCATTGTATCTATGCTATGTATATCTGTATTAAATGTGGTGAACATATAGTGTCTATATATGGTATGCATACCATTTATATGTATATAGATCCACATTAAATACTGTATCATTTTATTGGAAAAACATTATAGCTACTACTTACTTGCTACTGCATGGATGTGAGATTGACTGGAATAAATCTCATTCTGCCTTTGCAAACTAAAGAAAATATGTAAATTATGGATGATAATAAAGTAAGTTTATAAACTATTGGCATGGACTTCTGACTGTGTCTTACTGCAGACATATTTTAGCCTCCAATACATTCATAGGCATTTTCCTTGCCTTCAGCAGCAGTTGGGGAAAACTTGGAGACCATCATTTGCTCCACTGAATCAGGTGTTTCAGGCTACTCTTCTGTCTGATACCTGATACTCTACTTGAGAAGGGAAAAACTAACTAAACAAAACAAACCACAAAAAACCCAAATGACAGAGGAGAAGTATTGTTAATTTCAGTTTCTAGCAGTATTTGCAAATAACAGTTTGTTCTACTGAGTCAAGTATCGCCATAGACAAAGTGAAAAAACCAGCAGCTATTTGCAAATTATTGTCCATGGAGGAATTAGTTACTGAATGATAATTCACTCCTGTATTCTTAAAACAAAAATAGTATGCTAGATGCTAGAAAGAAAATATTTAATCTTCTTTTCTCTTGTCAGGTTTTCTTTCTGTCAATACCCATTTATTATTTCTATAGCTGCAAAAAAAGTTATTATTCAAAGGGACTCAGAACAACAAATGATAAGTATTGCACGGGTAAGTCCCTCAATGATAAATGTTTGTCTCATCTCTCAATCCTTAATTAAGAAAAGTATTTGTTAGACTGATATTACACATGACCTGTTGTTACAACTTCTAGTATTTCTGATTGCCCTGAAAAAGAACTTAAACCATTTTACTATGCATGGTCTACAAATGTCTGTGCTGGGTTCTCTCAGTATTTTTTTCTTTTTGTGTACTTGGTTTCAGGATCTTTATAGGTGGCAGTGTTTCAGAGAAAGTTATAGTACTTGACTTACTTTTTTTCCTCTTTTGAGAAACCAGCATAACATGGTAGCATGTTAAATTAACATGATGGTTAAGGAAGAAAAATTCCATGAGAATTTTGGACTATTTTGTATTTTATTCTGTGGAGGTGTGTTGTCATGGAAGACCAAGATTCAGCAGTATCCTTTCGAGTCATGGAAGAGGTGCTGCTTCTGGGCAGCTTCTTACGTTTGGAAAGAGGAATTGTCTGCCTCCCTCGGTGTGGTTTTCTACAGGTGATAGGTGATACTCTCTCCCTCAGTGCTCTGTGTGGCAGCACCACCACCTATCCATTCCTGTCTTGCTGGGTATACCTTGTGAATAGCTAATTAAAGCATAAACCACTTTCCAGAATCCTATGGGTGTATTTTTAACAATTTGGGAAGTGCCACCTTCTTGTTAAACCTCCCAAGAAGTTACTTCAAATGTAGTGTAGATGGTATCTGCAGTAGGAAAGAAATTTCTCTCCATCTTCTAGAAGATATTGAAGCAGTTACAATGTCAGGGAAATGTCTTTAATACATGATACTGAGAAATTTTTACAGTTAAGCATGACACCTTTTTTAAATTAAGATACTGCATATGTGATGTTTCTTTTTCATTCAAATAGCAAAGCCTTGTGGATAAAGTCTCTCGCAGACAGAAGCCTGACATGAATATGTTATTCCTGAATGTGAAAGTGAGGAGGACACACCTTGTTAGTGATTCACTTGATGAGGTAACAAAAAAATATAATTAAATTGTGTGTTGCTGTAGAATAGCTATTGTTAGATTTCGATTTGATTAGTTATATTTCAATCCTTTGCACTAAGAGATTGGGAATATAACTACATAATACTAAATAAAGATAATTTAATTACTGTCAAAATTGCAGCACTGCAGAACAGATTGGGTTAGACATTTTGAAATTCATTTCCTGTGCTCATACTGCTCCATAGCTAAGCCCTTAACAAAATACATGCTTGCACATGGTGTGTATTTGTATTTGTAATTGTGTGGTAAAAACACAGTGCACAATTACCAGATTCTGTAGGACTTGAGTCCATGATAACAGCATGAATACTTTGTGACTAATCACTAATGAGGTTGTTCTGTTCTAATTCTTGGAAATTTTTTTTTCTTTTCCTTCTCTATCCTATAAGAATAATTTCGGCCTTTCTTTTCTTAAATTCTTTTAACTGATTCCTCACATTCTTCAATGTAATTTTTCCTTTTTTAGAAATGAAACAGATGTGTCCATTAAAGTAGGCAATTCTTTAGTATCCACTGAACCTTGATAATTAACATTATTTAATGAAATTTAGTTCCCTCTCTTTCTCAACATTGAGAACAGCCTGAGGATACTGAAAAATAAGTCCAGGTAGTGAAAACAACATCAAACAAATTCTGATTACTCATATCATAAAATGTAAGTTCAAACTTTATTTTCCTATATTCAAACCTTACTATTTTTGGCCTTTTCTCCCAAAGCAAAAGAAATATGATTGGTAATATTGCTTTCTCTCAGGTATTGTAGGGTTTTTTTACCACTAAAATGACCAAGAGCAAATTCAAAAGTTTTTATAGTCAAAATATTCTCCTATTTATTTCCAATGTTTTGTTCTACCCATCTCAGAGATGAGTAAGAACGTATTATATATTCATATTCTCAAATTTATGGGGAATGGCAGGTGGAGAGGGAAGATATCTTACTTGTATTTTAAATTTTAAACAATAATTTGCAAAGGAAAATAACTTCAGCTAATAAATAGCTTGTTTCAAATAACACAAATACCTTTAGTTATAAAATTTATGTAATAGAAATTTAGTTGAGCAACTAACAATGTGGAGATTTTTTTAGCACATGTATATTCTTGACTGGTTTAAACACTTTCTCTGGAGCTGGACAGTAATTAGTGGTTTAAGGAAAGCTTGTATAGAGACTCAGTCTGAAAGATCACTGTTAATTTCAAAAGGCTGTCATCTAATTCTTTGCAAGTTTTTTGTGTATCTGCATGAAATGCTGTCTCTTAGGACAAAGCAATGAAAATAGCTTGTTACCATTGTCTAAAAAACAGTTGTAAAAAGCAGCTGATACCTGCTGGCAGGCATCTTACACAGAACCAAATGGTGTCAGATATTGAAAGTGTTAGCTTACTTCCTTATTTCTAAATGTTTCCTAATTATGTCTGAGTACTTTTTTAATTTGTCATTCCCTCCTGGTAGCACATCTTCTGTAAAAGGTAAAAAAATTATATAGGGCTGAAATATTCTGGACAAACTCAATTCATGGTCTCTAATTGCTTGTAAGTCTATTTGTACACCACCTAACTTCTTTTCAAGCCCAGAGAGTGACACCATGTGCAAAGTAGTTGATGGTGTCAAGTAGTCATAATTGTCCTGCTTCTGCAATTCAGTCATTGTTTTGATATAGTTTTGACCTAGTAGTGGAAAATTATGCAAATTAATGGTTTAAGCAAAGCGAGAACAGTAGAGTAGAGGCTGAGGTGTGTTCTCTATGGCTAGTAGTAGTGATAATATGTTAAATCTCCTTTTTCTTCTGCCTTTACCTATTTCACAATAGCTAGCAAGGAAGAAGGCAGATCTGAAAAAGAAGTTAAAAATCACATTTGTAGGGGAAGCTGGTCTTGATATGGGTGGCCTGACAAAAGAATGGTTTCTTCTTCTGATTCGACAGATTTTTCATCCAGATTATGGTGAGTCCTTATAATTCTTTAGTACAATGTAAGAATTTGTTCAGACTCTGTGTAAGCGCTGCTCAGCAATAATGGAAAAGTCTTTGCATTGTAAACACTGTTTTCAGCACAAATCCAAAACTTGGCATTGCTAACAGCTTAGCTATTAGCTATGAAGGAAATATCTCAGCCTAAAACAGCATATTGGTTTAACAAATATTCAAGTGGAGATAAGGCCAAATGTATTGGTTTACCATTTACTAACCTCTATTTCTTCATATGCTGCATTTTCTCTTCTGCCCTCAGCTGTCTTCATATTGCTAGTTTAGGGAGGGAGTTTTTCTGGGTTTTGTCTGTAGCTGCATTTGGATGCTGTTACTGTGCTCAGTTCTGGCAAACTGCCAACCTTGGTCTCTCATGTGTCGATGGGGGTTTTTTGAGTGCTGATAGTTGGTTGCACTAAGAGTGCCTGCACATTCTAGTACTATTTCTGTGACTAGGATAGGTAGAGGTTAGTTTTTACTTGAATCTTGGTCATCATACGTTCTGTTCGTGGTATCTGTGTGGCCCGTATTCTTACAGGGGTCTGGGATAATCTCAGAAAAGAAAGGTCCTTCAGTCAGGAGCAAAGACAGGATAGGCAAGGGTGAACCTGAATTAAAAAGCCTGCTTCTGCTCTTACCAGGACCTGTGAGCCTATAAGGACATTTCATGCTCAAGGGAAAAAAAAATAAGACTTTTTGATTAAATAGGAGATTGTAAGACATGAATGAGCAGTCATAAACAAGCAGTTCCATCCACTTGTTTTATAGTGATGTAGATGGATCTGGGTAAGTTTTATTCACCAATCTAATGAGCTTTCCTCTGGGCATGGATACATTACTGATGACTTAGTGCATTAAAGTGTTGCCAGGATGGCTTTTAAATTGATTTCCACGGACTTGAGCATGACATCTAATAGTCATTGAGCTTGCCTGGAAGTGTTCATGTCCCTTAAAATCATGGTCCTTTGTTGTTTATAGGACTGCTTCTAAAGGTACAGAATTTTGAGTCATGTCATCATATCTGCTGAGATTGTTATTTGCCTGTAGCCCTTTTTCTAGTAAAAAGGGGTCTGTGTGAAGACATGACATTGGTGATAGCAACCTTAATAGGAAACAATTTATCCTGCGGAAAGCATTCTGTAAGTTTGACAGTTCTGTTAGTAAAAATGCTGTCAGCAGAGCTTGGTAACTGATGAGTTTGGAAACATTCAGAGTAATTTATTTTTTCACTATCTCTGGCAGGCTTCCTTACTTTAAAGTGCAAATTCTTTCATTGTTACGACTATCAGCCAAGTGTGGGAGGAGTTCAGAAATATTCTTGTCCCCTGGAAAGGGACTGTATCCTCTGCTGTCTTTAGTGTTTAAGATGCAAATAACATGTCAGAAGCTTGAAAGGGAGAATATCACTTTCCAGGTTTACTGATTGTTCAGGTTTAATTCCTGGAATTTAAAAACTCTTAACTCAGCTGTCTGCCTATGTGTTTTGCAATGCTTTCTTTATCTTGGTGTGGAGAATTAACGAATGGGATTCAAAACTTCTTTTGTTCCAACATCCTTATGATTTTTTAGTATGTGAGCCTTGCTCTGCTTTACATGCAGCTGTTCTGTTGCTTCTAGCAATGTATAATGGCAGTGTCTAAACCTTTTGTGATGAGCACCTTTTTGAGCTGGAGTTGAAAAGATAAATTTTTCAGGAGAGTGGGGGGAAAACATGAAGGCAGCTTTTTGCCTGTAATTTATCATAAGAACTAGATGTCCCTGACACAAATTGGATATTCATTTCTTTTTTTTTAAAGTCAAAAGGACTTTGATTTTTTTTTCTCATTTAAATACTATTTTTCACCAACTTTATCTTTAAGCAGAGATACAGTGAGATATTGCATATTAGATGTGCTTAGTACTAGTCAGTGCTTTGGTTTGTACAGACCATGGCAACAATAATTAACTTGGCCCATTCAATCCCAAGAGGTTCAAAAAGGCCATCACATTTTATCCAGTTTACTTCTGCATTAGAGCACACTTCTGTGGAGTGTGTCTTGCCTCTCTGAGCAATAGGCATTTTAGAGCTGTTATCTGCTTTCATTATGTAGGTTTTTACTTTCTGTCACTCTTTAAAACAGAATGTTCTGTATCTGACGCAAATAGCAGTCAAACTTATCTAAACTCATGATTTCAGTAGGATCTAGCTAATCATTTAGACCCATGAGTGGCTTTTTTAGGGTACATGTGGTTTGGAGCTTTTTTAACTTTTCTGGTATAATTTTTTGACAGAAAATACAAAACATAGCCTTTTGCTGGTAGTGTGTGTGTATAATATAAACCATTTACAGTTTTCTATTCTAAGAAGGTAAAGCTTATGGTATTTGTATCATGGGATTCATGCCAGCATTTTTAGAGATTGTCATCTGCTATTGACCTAGAGAGAAAGGAGGAAATAAGAGAGTATATACTGCAGTAGGAAACGTTTTGATTAGACAGTTAATGTTTATGGCAGTACTGATGCTGGAGTGCAGTGAAAAAACACATTGCATAGGGACAGTGCAAAATATCCACAACTGGAGGCCCTGAAGAACGTGGTGCACCAGCACCAAGCAGGGCTGGTGGGCTTGAGCCTACTTCAGGCTTGGCACTGCCCTTGGTGCTCCTTCCCAAGCCCCTGCCTGCGGGCCCCTGCCGTGGGTGGGAACAGGGTGCTGAGAACAAGCACAGGGACATGGGCACCCCCAGGAGCATTCCAAGGGTGCATGGGTAAGAAAGATGAAGCTCTGTAGGAATTCTTCCAAAGCTCAGGCTTTTTAAAGGCCACATTGCCCTTCTGCAGGCATGTTCACCTACCACAAGGACTCGCAGTGCCATTGGTTCAGCAGCTTTAAATGCGACAACTACTCGGAATTCCGACTGGTTGGAGCCGTATCCTTTTATGTCCACTAGAATGTTCCGAACCACAACCATTCGATGAGCTGGTGTGGGGATGAAATAAAGCACTGGCTGAAGCTCCTTCCAAGGTTGTATATACACCTGTGTTCCATTTTTAATGTATTGTTTTGGATATCGTTTAAGCAAGTGAACTAAAAATAGGAAGAAAATGGTGATGTGTGGGTGGTACATTTTGCACCCTGAAAATGCTAAGCCAATGTAAAACATGAAACTTTTTTGTGTATAAGTTGTAATTTTTTATGTACTTAAGCCTCTGAGTTTCTTTGAGTAAACATCCATGTGCCTGTGTCCATTAATACTTAATTTAAGTCACCATTGAGCAGGATGTGGCTTTTTGCCTTTTTTATTACAAAATGGAAGCCACGTGCTATTTTGAGCACAAGTTTTTCTGTGTTTTCTGTTGTGCTCATAAGTGGAGATCTCAGACAAACAATTTATGATAGTATATGCTTATAACTCCCCTGAGATGAGGTAATAGTGTCCATTTACTGATTGCAGTTGGATCAGATGATGGTTGTAGGTCTTTTCTAACAGATATGTTCTATTTTTGTGAGAAGCTGAATCAGGATAGTTTCAAATTTGTTTCATGGGATGCACTTAAATGGATGAGCTGTAGTGCAGGTTTGTCTTAATGCTTTTAGATTTATTTAAAAGAAACATTGCTTTATTGATCTCTCACTAGAAAATACATATTTATCTTTCTCTTTTTCATAACAATACTTTGGAATATTTATTGTAGAAATGCTTGTATAGAATATTATCAAGAAGATTCTCAAGCATTCTGTCAATGTTCATCATTTGACCATGTTAACCTCTGCTTAATGACAATGCATTTAATGAATTTAATGTGTAATGAAAAACTGCATTTAAAATTGTCAGTCCAGAAACAATGAAATAATTTACATTCTTTCTGTTTGTTGAGCATGAATCTTAAAATATTTTTTCCAAGGTACAAAAATCTTAACTATAATAAGGATGTGTCAGATTTGCCCTTAACTTTTGACATATATAGCTGATGGGACTTGCTGTATATAACAGCATCACCTTGGATATTCGTTTCCCACCTTGCTGTTACAAGAAATTATTGAGTCCTCCCATTGTTCCCTGTGATCATAATACACTTGTAGGCATCTGTGGTGTCACATTAGATGACCTGTTTCAGATTATGCCTGTAAGTATTATATTTTCTAAGAGGCAAAATTACTGATATAAAACCTGAATTATTTATATTTAATGCTTGACTTATGAACTGCTTGAAAACAGCTTTTTTTCAGCACAGGCTGATAAAGTCTCCTTCTGATGAAAACAGAAAATCTGTGTTTTCTAGCACAGCATGCATTTTAAAAATACAGCTTTTTACAAGATACTTTCTGTATAAAACAATGCTTCTCGCATATCCTTGCAAAGTGCGTCACTTAGTTGTGTGGAATTATTAAAGAGTTTTTACTCATATTGTAGGAATTGGCGCATGGACTAAGTGAACTTCTATCCTATGAAGGCAATGTTGAAGAGGATTTTTACTCAACCTTTCAGGTCGTTAAATGCACAACTATAAGTGGTTCTCAGCTTTGTTCAGTGATTTTCCCCAATGTTAGAATGGCAGTGGAGTGGCTTATTGCTGTGTGATTGCTGATTGTTTGGAATATAACTGCACGGGGAGCGGAGCTGGCTCCAGGAGCCGCGCTGCCCGGTGCCGCTGCGTGTTCCGCGGTTGGCTCCGTGATCAGACCCCGAGCTGTTGTTCCCTGACAGGGTGGGTGGATCCCAGTGCTCCACCACCAGGGTCGTTTGGCCAGCTGCTGGTGCATTTCCAGCTCTTTGCTTTCCTTGACACCACCGCCTTGCAATCAGTGACCTGGCTTGTGAAATGCATCTGGCTGCAAGACAATCCCTTTTCTGTCTAACCCAGAAGATAGTCAAAGTTTACTTGGTTATTTTATGCATTTTGTCCAGGAAGTCTCACTTCAGCAGTAGCCTGTTCAAGTTTTTAGAGTTTTGCCTGACCTGTGTGTTGTAACTGCTGTTTCAGTCAGCAAAGTGTTTTTCAGTTATTCAGTGTTTCAGAACACACACACTAGTTAATGAAATTTCATTTTGGAGGTACTTAGTTCCTAGGTGAACTACAGCAGAACAAATACCTTCTTAATTGTATTTGCTGCTCCTATACTGTTCTTTTGTATGAAAAGCTCTACAGCTCCAGAGTCTGCAGGTCAGTTTGACATGCCACTATGTAACAGGGTCAATTTTTGTTCTTTGAATACTAATTTTCTGGGCAATTTGTTGGAAATTTTAATATTTAACTTGTAAAAACATCACAACCCTCAGAATTACAGCATGTGCTGAAGACAGAGAGGGAATACATGACATAATATAAGCTTTGTCATTTGTAAGTATGTTAATTTATTTTCCAGTCCTAACCTTGATTCCTCTTTTTCTGTAGGTTTTTCAGGAAGAATTTGGTGTTATAAAATCTTACAACTTAAAGCCAAATGGAGATAAAATTCCAGTCACAAATCGGAACAGGAAAGGTACTTCAATGTATATTGACTACACATACTTTACAGATTAAAGTTTGTCCTTTTCCTCCTTTCTATAAGCCTATACTTTCATTAACAAAGTGTGAAAATGAAGTGGCTGTAGTTCTGTCTGGTATGCCTACCAATTTAATGGTATCTAAAATTAAATGCATTCATTTTTCATATTCACTACAATTTTAGAGGGAAGAACAAGTAATTGATTAAAATTACTATAATGTAACAATTTATTTTTTTTTTAGAGTATGTGCAGCTCTATGTTGATTTTCTTCTCAATAAATCTATCTACAAACAATTTGCTGCTTTCTATTATGGATTTCATAGTGTCTGTGCTTCATATGCATTACTGGTAAGAATAAAGTGAAATATAATGCTTCTATGTCAAGTATTTGACAATGATTTGTCTAAATTAACTTCCCCTGGATGATTTTAAAATTTGGAAAGAATCTTGACTGATCAATAGACTTGATTTATCCAACATAACTAGAAGAAATTAATCAGTTCTCTGTAGTGTTTCATGAAAAGAGCCAAATAAAGCTCCAAAAGACATATTTATCACTGTGCATTCAGAGACACATCACAGGCTCTCCTGTAAATGTTTGCAAGGTTTCTATGTATTCTCTGCATTTAGGAGCTGCAGAACAGCTGTGTCTGAGTGCTCCTGAGTGACTCCTTGAAAGCATCTATTGCTTTTTGCAGGAAGAACACTCAGTGAGGTTGAGATTAAACATTCTTCTATTTTCAGTCCTGTTTAGCTGTTGGAATGACTGTTTTATCTTACAGCATCCCTTCTGCCCTGAGAAAGGGTAAGTTTCAATTTCCCTGGGATTTTCTAAATTCCAGTGAAATTGTTGAACTGTGACACCTTGTAGCATAGTGAGGTGTGCCCAACTGCAGGGAAGGTTCTGGAAGAACAATGAGAATCCATTGAAATGCCATGGCAGTCATCCATGCCATGTAGTAAATGAGTAAGTGGGTTCTGCAGATGTGAGTTTGGTGGGTATTAGACATGGCTTGTTGTTATGTGTGTGCTATGCACAGCACTGTGTACAACTTAAGAGTCAAGTTCTGTCAGCCTCTGCTGCTCAGCTACCCACATGGGACTTGTCAGTGCAAATGAAATGGAAGTTGAAATCAAAATTGACATCAAGACCCTCCCTCCAATTTCCATATGTACAAACTTAATATTCTTCCTGACCCATTTGTAGTCTGGTCATGTGATAGGCAAGTCAGTGTAATAAATGTAAGAATGATGAAGAAGTGAAGAACAAAATATGCTGAAATATTGTCTTATCCTTAATCATTTCTACTAAAGTAAGAGATTCTTCAAAGTGCTGAGGGATTTATTCTTCTATAATCAGTATGTATCCAAGTTAGAGAATTACATTGAATGATATTCTGTTAATTTTTCCGTAATGACAAAATAAAAATTCAATCTTAATGTAGTAGCATCGTTTCTCATCTTTTTTTAAAAATTAAATATTTTATCCTTGATTTATGGCAGCTACTTCGTCCAGAGGAGGTTGAAATTCTGGTCTGTGGCAGTCCTGAACTGGACATGTCTGCTTTACAGAGAAGTACCCAATATGAGGGATACCAAAAAACTGATCCAACTATACGGTAGGCCTGGGGTTTTATTCTAATTACTGAGTTTAAAACATCATGGAATGTTAGACTGCCAGCAGTAATCTCCTCAAGGATAATCTGAGATGGACTGAAGTTTTAGAAACCTATTTCTAAATAAGACAAAGACACTACTAAATTGTCATAAGTAGGAAAAATTAAATCCTTAATATTGTGTGTTTACCGAATATCCTTAGAAGATTATGACCACACTGAAGTGGAGTATTTTGAAAAGAAAAGCTCCAAATCCTGTATATGAAATCTCAGTATTTTTTATTATCCAATCTTCTAAAAATATTTTTTTAATCAAATCTCTTTGATACTAAGGACATTTATATTAGTGATTGGAAGGCATTTATATTTGTATAGATAAGTAGGTTGGGGCATCATTTGGCAAGACATCATTCCAAAATTAATAAAATGCTGTACTTGTCAATTCCTTGGGAATTTAACCTTGTATATTGGGGTACTGCTGATGTCCTCTATCTTATATTAATTAAACTCTCAGTAAGTGATATTCATCATGTAGTACTTGTAGTTTTATTATCATCTTCATACTATTTTTTTTATCATGTTGCACCTTGCAACATTTTCTCCTCCATCTGCCCTGAGCATAGATACTTCTGGGATGTAGTACTTGGATTTTCTCTGGACCTTCAAAAGAAGCTGCTACATTTTGCTACAGGAAGTGATAGAGTACCTGTGGGAGGAATGGCTGATCTGAATTTCAAGATTTCAAAGAGTGAAACATCCACTAATTGGTAAGTAATGTTTTGGATTTTTAAAATTCTTTCGTTAATCTTTTCCTCAAGAGTCCTTATTGCTCTTGAATGTCTTTTTACAGAAGGGAAAATGAATGTATAAAGAAGAGACTGCATGGACTCCTTTAGTTTGCCTTCAAAATGTTATATCCATTTACTGATTGCATAAATTTAAAAAACAAGGAAATTGTTTTTCCAGTCAGTGTTTACATTTCAGACTGGTAATTATTTATAGGGATTATTTACGTGTTTTCAATTCAAATAAATTATTTATTTAATAATTCCTAACATGACAGCTGACCTAATGAAAATATACATTGAAATACCATGAATTTTTCTGAATTTTTTGAGTTTGATAGCACTATGTATAGCAACCCAGTTAGTATTTTTTTTAATTCTTAAGACTGGAGAAAGTCAGTTTAAATAATTTCAAAGCTGTATAGAAAAACTTGCTCTAAGTCTCACTGTAAAGCAGTAATTACTGGCTTTGCCTAGATTTCTCGAACACTTAGAGTAATCAAAATACTTAAATGGAACTGTATTTTTCAAAGTCTGAATTTTGCTGGGTTTTGTGTGAAGAGCTGATCTAAAGATATAAACATAATAAATTTTGAGGTTGTTTTAAATTTAATTTATCTAATTACTGTGGTATTTCTAATGCTTTTCTCAATGAGGTGATAACTGGTTCCAGTAACATTAAAGAAACATGAAGATCAGATCAAAAATGAAGAAAAATCAGTCAACACTGAGTCACTCTTTATATTCCTTCTGTAAATTGTTCTTTTTCTTAAAAATGAGAAAACGTGTTTTGAAATAGTGTGCATTTTAAACTGCTGTAGGTCCATGTTTTGCAAGATAGTTGTTGCTGTCAGACTGCCTGCACAGGAGTGGATGCAGACACCATCATTTGGCTCATGCAATAGGATCAAAGAATGTAATGGAAATAAGAATTGGCAAATTAATAAAAGCTTCTCAACTTTCCAGATTCTGAAGCCATGACTCCAGTCCAGTTAACAGATCTTTGCTGATCATTTCAAGGGCAGGGAAGGGGAAGTAACTTGGATTTCCAGTTCTGGGGGTTCCACCCTCTTTTGAGCACATTTGCCAATGGTCAAAGGCCAAGTTGGTGCCAATCAAAAGACTGAGGGATGAAATGGAAAGAGACCTAGAGGGCTTTTGAGTCACATGATAAAATATGTGTGTCCAAATGTAATACCTTTTTCAGTGTGTTTTCCAAATGGCAGGTTGAGCTTCAGCTCATTGTCTTTCTCTTGTCTCCCCTCCAAGTTATCAGCTGGGAGGACAAGTCTTGTATTCTCAGGTGTGTCCTCATGTCACCTGAGAATTTAAATGGATTGAAGTTCCTGTAGCTTTTTATTACCTGTGGCTCATCAAACTAATCCATGCTAGTGAAAAACAAAGTTTCCAGTGTTTCAGTCAGGCATCCCTTAGCCATATCTGCAGTGCATATATTCAAGCTCTCTCTCAGAAGAAACTTGGAACTGGAAGTGTTGGTGTAGCTGAGACCAGAATTTGTGAACTGTTTTTCCAGTGTTTCAGTCAGTTCTTCAGGGCTCCCCACTGAGGTCTGTAAGGAGCTGTGTTACCAGGCTGAACCCTGAGTTCTGTATCCTCACAGACACAGAACTGTGGTTCTTCTCGGTGTGTCTGTACCTACTGCAGGACCCACCTTCATTTTCCATGTTGTGGATTCTGACTATACTCAGATTTTGTGTTTAGAGAAGTCATGTGGTACCTGGGGTTTCCAAAATCTGGAAGGAGATATTTCCAACTTGAAAAAAAAATAAAGATGGAGGAGGGAGTTGCAGGCAAACAAATTCATCCGAGGTACTAATGACTAGCAGTGATATTCCTTGCATTCAACAGAACTTAAACCAACATTGGGATAAAAGTTCATTTTATAGGATTTCTTATTTAAGAAATGTTTAACTGAAAATATATAGGCAATTGACAGTGTTCTGGTTCTATTGCATTATTCTTAAATGTGTTTTGCTGGGTATTTCTAAAATTATTTTAGGTTACCTGTGGCCCATACCTGCTTCAACCAGCTTTGTCTCCCTCCTTACAAGAACAAGAAAGAACTGAAGCAGAAGTTAATAATTGGAATTTCAAATGCAGAGGGATTTGGTCTGGAATAAGATTAAATACTTCAAGAACAGCATTCTTATGTAGCATTCACTCTCTTCTGATTGTGCCTTTAAGCTTTTCATTGTTGTCTCTTGATACTGTGCCTGTTTTATCACATTTAGATAATTTTTTTAAATTAAATATGAAGTGTATGTATTTTTCCTGAATGGCAATACGTTTGCTGCTTGCTTTGTCACAGAAAGTAACTTTCTTTGTACAAAAAGCTCGTCTGTTTGATAAACCAAACCCAACTAAGACAATTCCCAAGTTTTAGGTTTTTCTTAATAGCACTTTATCATTAATTGTAATTCCTTTACATCGAGGTATCTCAGTGGGAGAGAATATACATTTCTCTATTAGTTAATCCCAGTGGCAGATTGTTTTCAATTAACATTAATAATAGAAAAAATATAACATCAGCATGTAGCTATTTTTTATTTTTTTTTCACAAAGGCAAATAGGAATTTTGGTCTTTATCAAATGTGTGTAGTTTTATTATTTTGGTTTTCCTTCTCGGTGAAACCAGCTGTCTAAGAAGTATGTAAATAACTGCCTGTGAAGAAATAAGGTTTTGATAGTGCCATTTACTGCTAAAAAATTATTTTTTACAAATAAGAGGTTTTAGATGTTGTATATTCAGCTTTTACACTTGACTGTACAAGAGTGTTAAAAGGTATTTTTTGAGCTTGAGGGGATTCAAGTTCAAGCTACAGGTATTAAGGAATTTGTATGTTCATTCTTAACAGCAAACTAGCCAGATCTACTGTAGCATTATAGGAAAAAAAAATAGATATTTAAAATAAATTCTATATCTGGTGAAATGCTTTAGGAAGAGACTTATATCCACAACAGGTGGAAAACTGATATAGTGTATCATACTATCATTTTTTGCAGCAACTTTGTAGGAAGTCTTAAATAAGCTGTGACAAAAGTGAATATAATAACATTTCTGAAGAATGTTGCAACTTTCATTGCCTTGGAGACCAGCATTTACAAATATTTTGTGTTTTTCACTGCACAAACTCCGTGAAAAGAGTTCTTGGTATATCTGCTCTGAGTTAGTAAATTAGCAGCTGGGGAAGAAATGGTTCTAAAATACTAAAATAATTGTAAGTCTGGGTTTTATTCATTAAATGGAAAGAATTTATCAGCATGCAGTATAGTATTTTTAGATATGCACACCGACTGTGTGTTCTGTAAATTTTTCTTTCAGCTGAATAAAGCCCAGATCATTTGAGACACTTTGGCATCTAATTTGTCAGCTTTCCCCATTGACTTCTGCTGCGGCATGGATGCAGAACTATCTTGTGGTGTCTCTATTCAAATACTATGTTAGTCATCTTTCTTTCTCTGTATTTACATACACTCAACAGATTTGCAAATGATGAACAAATTAATCTGTCTAATTCATGCTTTCAAAGTTGTTCTGGATATTCTTCAATAGCTAAGTGTATTTTTTTTTTTATTTATTTCTCCTAGAAATATTACTGGTGATTTTACTGGTTTATTAAGGCAGAGATAAATATTAGGATATTTTAGAATATTTGACACTGTATTCATAGTGTTGTCATTGAAACCAGTAATAAAATTTCCATTGGCTTTAGCCTGGAACTATACTAGGTTAGCACAAAGACTGCTAAAAGCAGCACTGAAAAATTTTGTATTTTTACATTGTGTCTCCCAAATGGAGATTTTAAAATAAATTTTAACTTGCAGGACTTCAGATGTTGAGAAATAAATTAAGCTTTCACTGTTGCACTGAATGAACTAGATAGCTGCAAGCAATGTTCAATTTCTAACACCTGAATATGGATGTAAGTAAGAAACCTGGAAACAAAGACCTTTCCTCTCTTTGTAGAATTGGATTCATGAAAGGTTGGCTTATGAATAAATAGCTATACAGTTTATCTGAAAACATGGCAAATTAGCCAAAATATTTTTTTAAGGCTTAAACCCACTTTTAATAACTATTTATCTACTATTGTTAAAATAAAAGCTTTATCTTTTCTCCTTTTCACTGAATTGCACTTTGCCTTCTGTTTAGTTTTATTTATTGAAGCTTTTTTTGGGATAATGTGTAATATTACCTCAGAATTCTAAAAATGCTATTGTATTTGCATCAGTTTTTAAATCAGATTGTCATTCAGACATTTTATATATTTCCTGATGTTGATAAATTAAATAGTAAATTTTGTATTTGTTAAATGAAAGCATTACACTGTATTTATGAAATAAGCCTCTGATAATTTTAAAAAATTTATTCAATGGTGTTTTGTTGTTCTTGTGTCTTGCCCTGTAACCCAGCAAATCTTTTTTTATCTCCATCATTGTTTTGTACTGTACAAAAGAAATCTGGTTTGTATAAACTTGTTCATTACTAAGTATCTATTTTTATGTATCAAAATTGTCCAGTCATTAAATCAAATATTTCAAATGCTGACCTCACTTGTATAATTTCAGATTTCCAAAATTGGTCTTAATGGCTTTAAAATTATGATCAGCCTCTCTGCTTTTGGTTTCTTTTCCTTTGAGAAGTGTTCTTTACCATAACAGTTCTGCTAAAACATTGCATAGCTCAGTGAAAAGAAACTAAGTTTCAACAACCAAACATACACCAAGACTTACATTTCATATTTATTGTCAGAATTGCAGGTGTTCTGGTGCATTCCATGGTGTAATGATGCTGTAAAATAGCATAGATACTCATCATGGATCCAACAATTTGGGTTGTTCCATGTGGAGAAGGGAAGGCTTTGGGGACTTGTAATTGCAGCTTTCCAGTACCTTAAGGGGGCTCATGAAAAGGAGGGAGAGGGACTTTTTATATGGACAGAGCAGCAGGACAAGGAGAAATGGTTTTAAATTGAAAGAGGGCAGGTTTAGATGAGGTGTTAGAAAGAAGTTCTTTATTCAGAGGGTGGTGAGGCCTGGAACAGGCTGTCCAGAGAAGTTGTGGATGCCCCATCCCTGGAAGTATTCAAGGCCAGGCTGAATGGAGCCCTGAGGAACCTGAGCTAGTGAATGGCATCCCTGCCATGGCCGGGAGGGTTGAAACTCTGTGATCTTTAAGGCCCCTTCCAACTCAAACCATCCTGTGATTCTGTGATTCTAACTTAATTTTCTTATTTTTTTTTGCTACCTCAGTTACAAGATTATTTGGAGGTGCAAGAAGAGACAAAGCCACAAGCTGTTGTATATTTTGTCTTTTATGTTCTTCTGCCTAATTTTAACATTAAAATCAGGAGGGACAGGTAACAAGAACATTGTGCTTTTTCACAGACAGGTCCTGGTCACAGAACTGTTACCTTTGTGCCACTCCAGTTACCTACAGATGGCAGCAAAGATGAAGATTGAAACAATTTAATTAGAGGTCAGACTTTCCTCTTAGGTAACAGTAGATATTATAAATGCGCGTAATGAAGAAAAAAGTAATGATTTAAAAATTTATAGCACAAATAATTGCAGTTTTGCAGAGCCAGCAAATATAAATTGACTTTTAGCAAACAAATATGGAGAAAGGAGAAGCAGCTTCTTGGATCTAGTGCTGGGTTTTGAAAGTGTTCTCTCTTTCCATTAAGAGTTCCTAATGTGTTTTTGGGACCAATGAAAGACTCTGCCAAAACCCCTGAGAGGAGATTAGTTATACCTGATCTCTGACCCATCAATAGCCTCAAGACTGATATTTGGAAAGATATTAGTCTGGCTTGCCTTGTCCTGTTTCAGCTAAGGATCAGATGGCTGGCACTGGGCTTAAAATTGAAATGCAGTATTTCCTTTTGATTTTTTGGCCAAAAGTGGTGAGATTCCTTCTCTGTAGTGGTAGTTGGTGTTGGTACCAGTTAACTTGCTCCAGAAGCAAATTTTATACCCATTGTTAATCTTCATAGCTGTAGTATTTAATATTCTTTCAGAACTCTTTCTTTAAAAAATGGAAATGTCTGAAAGGTCCCTTAAAACCTCTGGTTTCTTGTCCTGGCTGTCAGACAATAATCTGTTTTTCTTCTAGAGCCCCTAGTTTTCTTCTAATAAATTTGTTTGGGTCAAGTAATTTTTCAGTCTATTGCTGTTTCTCTTGTATTAGAAATGTTCTAATTAATAGTGAAGTAAGGTTTGTTGTTAAGTTAATGAGCAAAAATGGTCCCCAGTGATCTGCACCTTTCAAACTGTTAATTAAATTCTTACTGAATTCTTTGAACCCCAATGGCTTTATGTAAAACACAACAGGTCAAGGAAGATGAAGAGATTTTTTTCTGATGGTCTGGGGAAGCAGTTGCTCATTAGACTCTAGAAGGGTGGGAGAAATTCATATTAGTTGGGCAAACTAAGTTCAGTTCTGGACTCTTCTGCAGTGTGAAGTAATACCTATATGCATAATAAAAGGATATATTAATGGATGACTTGTGTGTTTTGTGTTCTACTACAGCAAGGATTCATTTACCATTTTTCTTTTTGGCATCAATTTAATGATTTGGTACTTACAGTGAGTGACTTGTACTTTTTGATGCAGTATTTTCTTCCCGTGAGAGTCGTTCTAGATTCTGTAGATATATGATGTTCAAGTTTAATTTAAGGGCTTCTTGTTTATTTGGTGCTTTCACTGTATAACGATTTCTTAATAACCAGGAGAGATGAATCTGTTCTCACAGAGTCATTAGTTACCTTCACACCAGGATCTCTGGCTGCTACTATGGATAACAATCCAGCCTCCACTGGCATTACCAGAACAGAACTATTTGTAGCTACCTTATGTAATTCAAACATCTTGTCAATGGGTGAGTTTACTCAGTGTACATTTAATCTCTGCTCTAGCAGAGAGCTAGAACATTTCTTTCTTTTGCTATTTGTTTTGTATCAATAGCAATGCTGTGGAAGTCAATAACTGTGTTTTGTCCTCTGGAAAAATCAATCCAGCTGGATATAAAGTAGCTAAAGCAGTCCTTTCTGAAAGCCATGGGGTTTAAACTCAAACATGTTGATCTTGGTTTTGCTTGTCTTCTGGTGAATTTATGTAACCTCACATTCCTGGTTTCCAAAGACTTTGGTGGCAGCATATGTACTGCCTGGGGCTTTTAATAGTTGGCCTTGACTGGTGGTAATGTGCCACACTGAGCAATTTTTGCCACGAAAGAGAAGCCTTCCCAAGCATTGAAGGCAGTCAGTATTCATTCAAACTGAAAGTTTTAAAGTAATAACATACATTTATTTCTGTTGCATATAAACAATCTCATTGCATTTTGTTTGGGGTGGTTTTGCTTTAGGATCCAGAATCTATTCAATGTCATCTTTCTGCACATTGGTTGAAATGCATTAAGCTTAAGTTACATCAAATGGCACATTCTGCATTCTGGAAGATGAATACTCTCTTTCCAGTAGCTTGTGCTACTGGAAGTTACTGCAAATATGTGAAAAGGATTCCAATTAATAGTTGTTTACATTGCTTTGTTATTGCCAGATAGGGCCTGAAATCTCCTGGGGTATTACAACCAAGCTATGTTTGATTTACCAGGGGGATGTTTGCTTTCTTCCTATTGATCATCTCCTAGCCCATGCTGGCCCATTTTCTACTGTTGATGGGTTTCTCACCCTTACAGGGGATGTTTTAATGTACTTCTTACACTGATAAATTTAATACCCATTAATTCTGCATTTCAAAAAGGGAAGTCAGTTTCTTCAACAGTCTATAATGTTGTCCAGGAACTCTCAGGTGCAGAACTAAAATCTCAATGAAATTAGTTTAGAAACTGTGTTATTTTCCTATACTGAATTTTGAACATTAAACACCATCCTATAAGCAAAGGTGTTGAGGCAACATCAACAGCTGTGTCTTCTGTTCCTCATTCCCTGGTTGTTTTTGTGTAAACTGCTGTAGGCATGTAACAACATGGGAGATGTATTAGGAGTAAGTTTTTACATGTAAGTGATAGTGTTGGAATTTTTTTAATCTCTTTGCTTACATCCCCATGTGGTAGCTGTAGTTGTGTGTGGTTTTCATTTGTAAATCTTGGCAGTGGGTACACTGCAGCTGGGGATCTGAAGATGTAATTGCTTGCATCATTTTTCACATCATTGTTCAAAAGAAAAAATGACCTTTCTATGCTTCTCTTCCCTCTTCAAAGCTTTCCTATTTTATGGTGCAAAGGTATTCTCAGTTTATCTTTTGCTCTTGAATTTCTTCTCAATTTATTTGTTGCTGGCTTTATTAGTAGGGCATATTAATTCTATATGACATAAGCACAGCTGCTATGCTTAATCATAAATTCAGTTAACATTTTCATACTTGTAGGTGTACTGGGAAGATGAAATTGCTACTTTCATGCAACACAATCAATCCTTGATTAATTTCTCCTGTCATTACTTATAGCAACAATCTGCATTCTTTGTATAGTTCTGTTGCCTTTCACCATATTCAAGATCTGCTGTCATTCATAATACAGTAGATATGTAATTGTAGGATAATAAAGAAATAGAGGCTTTCACTTTGAATTTTCCTAGATTAGAAAATCATCCCATTGGCTATTTGTGACCATTTTTTCTAGGTTTTTGAGTTTTTCTTCACTAGGTATCAGATTTTATTTTGTATTTTCCAAAACACAGGGTAATTTAGGGGAACTTAACAGGCATTTTAGAACTGAGTTGTCACTTGCACTCATGAGTTATTTGGCTTGTCTGTCCTTATCCTAGCTACATGCAATGTCAATCCTCTATTTGCAGCACATTTTCATAAATCAAACTGATTCTAATATTAAGGAAGAATACATAAATAAAGCTGCTGCAAAAGGATAATGACTTCTGTCTCTAGGGTGCGACTTGTAAATGTGTCTCTGCTTCTTAAGGAAAAAAAGGCACATTAAAAACTATGGATTCAAGGTGGTGGCAGGGGGAAGTGGAGAAAATTGCTGTGCTGTTCTCTCTTTTCGAGGAGCTAAGCAGAGGCTACATATTGAATATATCCCGGGACAAAAATCCCTGAGGGGTTACACTACAAGCTTCAGATCAGTCCTTGTAACTCAATCTGCTCTTCCTTTTTGTTGCCACTAGCTTATTATTTGAATTACCTTGGGGATGTTTGATTTTTTCCCTACCGATCTTGTCGTAGCCCATGCTTACCTGATTTCTATTAGTCACGGGTTTCTCTGGCTTTGAATGTCAGAATTGAGCAAATGAGCCCCACTTAGGAGGTGGGAAAGAAGCCAAGGCTTGTCTTGGACCCATGAAATCCCAACCTTTTCAACAATATGTGTAGAAAGCTGAAGAGTGTAGCAGTATCTATCTCAAGTCTGTCTAGAGGGACCCATTTTTAAGCCAGTCTGACAAATGGTGGTGGGAGACTTTGTTTGCTGAGCCAGCAGAGAGGCTGCAGCAGGGTTTGGCAGTGCAGCAAGTCAGCTGCAGCCTTTCCCTTCAGCTCTGAATGCTTCCCAGTTTTTCACTTTGAAGTCATTGCCACTTGTTTGTGTCAGTCAATGAAGGCTAGCTCACAGCTGAAGCTCACTGGGTATCTTGGCTCTGGATTCCATTCACGATTTCTCAATCTTTTTCAAACAGGTTTTGCTAGAAATTGATAAGTGGAGGTGAGCAAATAAATTTGAAATGTAGGCTTGTTACCAAATTGATAGGATTAGTAGGTCAAATACTAGTCATTTATTTTGAAAAGAATAATTATTAAAAAACCCACAACCTATCTGCCTTTTTTAGGTTTCTCTTGCTCATGCTTTGTAGTGTGTGACCACAGAGCTGTCCTGTAAAATACCCTAAATGCAAAACCCTGGAGTGCTAAATTTCTGTCATTAGCATTCTTCCTTAATTAGAATTAGTGCATAGGTATCTCTGTGATTACTTCACTCAATTTGAACCCCAGTTTCTTTTCAGGTTGAGGGTCAAAGGGGAAACCCAGGAAGCAGGAGATGCTTGTGTTTTAGTTGAATCAGGTAATGGATCCATTTCTCTTTTACTACTACCAAGTTGTCAACCAGCTGGTTGGTGACTTTTCTTGAGTTTTTTAAATCAAGACAGTTTTGGAAATGTGCAACATTGATATCATTGCTTCATTTTTCTCAATTATTGCAGATTAAAAGACAAAACATCTGTACCAAACACCATCTTAGAACTTTTTATTATTAATAGCAAAGAATTTTTCACATTTTTATCGAACCTAAAAGCAGTGATATAAAAACATTGTAGAAATTTAATGTTAAGATCAGAACTTCATCACAGTTATTGAATATTACCAGTCCAAAGCAGTTAAATAAAGTAGTCTCATATTATCTTAACATGCTGGGCATTATATGTCCATTATAACTTGTAAAACTGGGTAACAGCCTTTCTCATTTCCCTCACTATTTTAGCATAGGCAGAATGTGAAGACAGAACCACAAAAAATACCAAACCACTTGTTGGCAACTTGCATATAAAGAGAAAAGATTTGTTCATTTTTTTGTATGTAAGGGCAGGTTTTTTGGATTTGGATTTTTTTCAGTTGATTTATTGGTAGGGTTCCCAGACTGCCCATAAGCAGGGCACAGGCTGGTTATAGCTGAAGGAAATTAAACACCGAGGTAGCTCTAGGGCAATGTCCTACTTTGTAACTGCTCCTGACCTTCAGCATGACATCCAGCCGGTAGTGTAAGTGCTTATTTCACCAATGACTTAGTTTTGTAGCAAAGGTGTCTGATTTTTGCAGTACGATAAATACAGAGATATATACAATATACATCGGAAATTACATTTTATAAATAGAGAATCCATAAAATTCAGCTACAGGCTTTTTCATACTTGCAGCTATTCAAACCTATAGTAATTATCTCTTGTGCATTCAGACCCTACTCGAGGTTTTCATTTGATCCACAATTGCTGATAAAGTTTAATGTCTAATTTCAACTGATGAGCTTTGTGGGGAGAAATACTTGGTTTACAAAGTGAGGAAGATGTCTTTTCTGTCTGTCCCATTGAACAGTCAGGTGATCAGAGCATTTACCAGTGAGGGGAGGAATTGGCATTCTGAAGGCAGGACTTGGATTTTTGTTGTCTGTAACCCATGAGTTCTGGAATCTGTGGTTTGAATCAGGCAGAGGGAGGCTGGTCCTCTCCTCCTCCAGGAGAGCACACTGAGTCACTCACAGAGAACAGGGTTCTCCCATCACCATGAGTGCTGCATGAGCTTTAAACTTCTGCAGTTGTTCTTGTTAAACATCTCCAAGTGGAATAAAAGCTTCATTTCAGCTTCAGTGGGAACCATGGCCTTCTATTTCCTCACCTCAAGAAAATAAAATAGCCCTCACTACACTTTTATTTTGATTTATCTTGGGACCCCACCTGGAGTACTTTGTCCAGGTGTGAGGGTCCCAACACATGAAGGACGTTGACCTGTTGGAGAGTCCAGAGAAGGGCCACTAAGTTGATCTCAAGTCTGGAGCACCTCTCCTATGAAGACAGGCTGAGAGAGTTGGGTCTGGAGAAGAGAAGGTGCCAGGAAGACCTTACAGCACCTGAAAGGCTACAAGGGAGCTGGAGAGGGACCTTTGACAAAGGTATGAGGTGATAGAACAAGAGGAAATGGCCTTAAGCTGAAGGAGGGAAGGTTAGATTAGATACTGGGGAGAAACTGGTGAAGGTGATGAAACACAGGAATGGGACGCCCAGAGAAGTTGTGGGCTCTCCATCCCTGGAGATATCCAAGACTGGGCTAAATGGGGCTATGGATAACCTGGTCTAGTGCAAGGTGTCCCTGCCCATGTCAAAGGGTTTGGAACTAGGTGATTTTTAAGGTCCTTTTCAACCTAAGCCATTCTATGATTGGGTGATTCAATAACAACCTTTGTTGCCTGTAAATCCTATGATTTGTTAGCTAAACAAAAATATTAATCATGCTCAGGAGTCATGCCTGAAACCCTCCCTCCTACTGATAAGGCAGGTGTGAACCATGGACAAAGGGGGCTGAGAATGGGAAAATATTCTGAGAAGTGTGGTAAGTCCAAAAACTAAATTGCCATTTTTCTTCATGTCTCAGTGTGCAATTTTCATGAGCAATGTGCAAAAATAACAAGCCAGAAATACCTTATTGGCTGAAAATACAGAGAATACTGTGAAAGCCATCCTGGAAAATTGTCCAGTTATTACATAGCTTATTGCTAACTTCTTTTTCTCTGATTGAACTCTGAAAATTACATGTTTTATCCTTACATCAGCACTACATCTTCGGGCTGCATTTAGCCTTCAAGCCTTCATAAACCTCTGAGCAAGCCTGGATTCTGAAGCACTGAAAGGACTATTTTCTCTGGAATAATTGCCTTCTCTCTGGGGAGCTCTGGGGTTGGGTCAGGCTTTGAGCTCAATAGCCACAAAGTGGAGCAGGCAGGGAGCCTCTGCATCCCACGCTCGTTTGCCCTTGACATCAGGTGTGGGATTTATTTCCTCATGCCAGATTGTTTTCTTGTGTGAGAGAAAGAGGCCTTATCACCACTTCTTACTCACTTTTTAATACTCAAGTCCACATCCCACACTGGATAGTAATTCTCTGTGAACAAGCAAGATTTAAGACATCCTAAAATTTCCACTTCTCTTACATATGGAGAGATTTGTATGTGTAATTTTTTAGTGGGCATTTGCAAGAGCCATACCAGGCAGTGAAAATTTATAAATGCTTTCTAGGCCATTTCTTCTGCAAAACTCTCTACAGTTTGCAGAGAATTGAAAACAGAAGAAGTTTAGTTGATTTTTGCAGATTTTGTAAGTAGAAAAATCTTTGCCTTTTAAGTACTGGAGAAGAGCATGCCTATGGCACTTTGAAACACTTTCCATCACTGAAGAATAGACTGTTTTGCACAAAATCATGTTGAGATTTGAACCCAACCTAGATTTCATTACTTTTGGTTCTCTGTTCTACTAATTAGGTGGGGGTTTTTTCATATAGGTAAATGAAATACAGAAAGCTTTGAAAAATACTGTATTGAAAAATATGCATTTGGAGCCTCAATGAGACTTTGAAATTTTAATATGCTGAAAAATTCTAAGCTGAAAATAATCCATTTTTATTATAAAGCTTGAAGCAATTTTGCAGAGATAGGCGTTGGGAATGCTGTGTCATTTGCATTATGGAGTATATCCTGTTAAAGTACTTATTCAAGCCCATGAAAATGTTCACTGATTTCAGAAGGCTTTGGATGAATCCCATACTTGCCAACTTGTAAAAATGCTGTCATTACAGAACTTAAGTTTTGACTGTAGATATTTCAGTTTAACAACTTGATTGGCAAAGACTTTAATACAACTATTTATATACTCAGTGGTTTACAAAATATGTTCCCCAAACTTAACATCATCATCATTCCTTCCTTATTTATGGAAATGAAAACTTTGTGCATAGAATTTCAATCTGCACAATGAAAAAGCATATTTCAATCTTTATTTTCTAATATTTCTCCCCTTTATCAAACTTGGATGTTTTGTGAATGTTTATATAAAGCATAGAGCACACCAAAACCACATAAAGCTGTTATCCCCTCTGTATATTTCTAAATTGCCTTCTTATTAAATTAGTTCTTATAAACCCTTGAAACACAAACACTTTCATTTTTAATTGAGGAGGTGTTTGTTTTCAGGTAAACACCATTCCTGTAGGTTTTCCCCTCTCCCTTGAAGTACTATTGCACCAAATATTGTGTATATTTTTCAAGGAACCTCTCATTTTTTAGTGAACTGATTTTTGTCAAGACAAGGAAAACAGATTGAAATGGGCCTATAACTCTCCAATCTGTGGGAGAGACCATAATCAGCTGCAGGAACACTGTGGTTCTGAATATACTGTGAAGAAAAAAGGAAAACAGCATGAGCACTTTCGTGTCTGTTTCCCATGGGTATTCATGCAGCACACATTTAAACATTTTTACATCCATCCTATTCAGTTGAGAATTAATAGTATCATAAATTAGCTGCTCCAATTCTGTGTTTGGGCTAAACTGTGCCTACTCACATTCCAGTATAGCTCCCCTGGCTTAGATGAAATTGTGCCTGAGGTGAGTTTGACCATTCCAGTCCCTTCCAGGACTCTGCATCACTGGTGTGCAGTGGCCTGAGGATGTGGCAGCTGCAGGGGGCACAGACCTGGCACTGATCTGCAGGCAGTGCCTCCCTTACAAACACTCTCTTGCAAAACTGTTGACCACTTTGAATGTTTAATTTGGAATGATGAGGCTGAATGAATAAAGTAAATCATTATCCAGAATGTTTAACCTGTGCAGTTTCTGCAGGTACATGTTTTTATTGGTGTCTCAACATGGGTTTGTATAACTGATCACCTTTAACTTCATCAAAATCACATTTTGGAAGTACTTCTAAAACAACAGAAAAAGACTACTTTTCCAGTCTAACTGGTTTTTCTATTTATTTTGAAATAGCTGGGTGTTTTTCCACTAATTATTTGGTCTGTTGCTGTTTTTCCCTCTGTTTCAATAGGAGATGAGGTGTTTGCCAGCTGTCCTCTAAACTTGTTGAAGAACTTTGACTTGGTCCAAGGCAAGAAATGCTGTTGATAGGTTGGCATGGAGTTCATGTGAAGAGCTTGCTGGAATCATGTATATTGTCAGCACCAAGAGCTGTGATTCAGAGTATTAGCAGAAAGACATTATTCAAGCAAGTAGAGCCATCCTCCATCCTAAAGGTGCAAGTTCATGCTAGGCAGGAATCTGCCCCTTAGGCTTTATCTCCACATAAATCCTCACTTCAGTGTGATGGAGTGTTTGCCCAAAAGAGTGTTGACACTTAGAGATGTGAAAACAAAAACAAAAAAACAAAACAAAACCAAAAACCAACCAACCAAACAAACAAAAAACCAAACCAGAAAGTATTTCCTCTGCAGAAACAAACCCAGTCTTGTATTATAAATTTTTTAACCACTGTTAAATGTTTTCTTTATCTAATTCCAATTCACCACCTAATTTCCTCTGCCTTTTAAATATAATAATATATTCTTGAAGCACAGAGGAGTTTTCACTTAATGCTGGGATTTGTGCATGGGATTTGTGCATTGTGGACATCAGACTACTTCGAGTAGAGTAACCTGGTGTCTGGCACCCTTTAAAGCTGGATTTGTGGGCTCTGGCCCCCGCAGTGGGCTGGTTCATCAGCAGGAGCTTTCTCCTGGCAGAGGGCTGTGCCTTCAGTCCCAGTCCCACAGTTTCACAAAACGGTTCAAATGGAACTGGATTTAATTTACCTTTCTTTAATTTAGCTTTGTAAAAGGTGAGCTCTCTCTTCTTCAAGGGTGAAATTGCTGATTCTGAGAAGGAGATAATTTCTCTTGTTTATGCTCTTTCAAGTCTTCTGGTAACAGTCCACAGGGGAGGGACCCAATATTGCTTCTCCAGGATGGAGCCAAAGTCTGTTTGTGAGCTGGACTGGATTTGCAGCTGAAGGAACAATTTCTTGTGCCAAGGCTATCAGCCTGCCCTCTCAGTAACAAGGCTCTGGGAGAAGTGTGTTAGTGTGACTTGGCAACCATAGGTATGCTTCAGGCAACCAAAAATGCCCTTTCAGACTATTCTTGAGCACCTTTCCAGTACTCTCACTGTCATGTCTCCTTGCAGACACTTCTCTTAAAGGTGAGCACAGCAGCTTGCAAAGAGATGGGGAATGAAGCAAAAGAAACCAGAGTTTATGTTCTTTTTACCTAAAATTTCTGACTTTGTGAATTTAGGTTTGCATTAGGCCTTGTCTGTGACAGCAACTGCCTCTGAGTCTCCATGAGCAAAGGTGTTGCTCCCCAAGGCTCACACCCTTCTTTCTGCTGTAGTCAGAATTCTGAGCATGAACAGACAGATTAGAAGGGAAATGGCAGACAAGGTGAAGCACCCTTTTCTTCCCCCACACATTCCCAAGTCCTCTGGCGTTACCACTTCAGTAGGACGAGTGATCACAGGATTCAGAAGATTACAAAAGCCAACTCATCTATCATGTGCTAGGGGAAAAAAGGGAAAAAAAATTAAATAAAAAAACCCCCCACCACCAAACCACCAAATGGAAATGGTTTATCTTCCACATGAGCCACAGCACATGGTAGGAGCCTGCTCACCCCTCTGGTGCCAGGTTACTGCTGAGGGCAGAGCATCAGACTCTTGAACAGCTGATGGCAAGAGCCAGCATATCATGCAAATTTTAAGGTCATTGTAAGGTTACAGCAATAAATCTGCAAGGATTTCAGTAGCAAGGCCTGTCCTGTTTCCCTAAGGCTGGTCATGTTGCTAAATCTGATATGAAAGCTATGTATCATTTGTAAATTATCCCTTCCTAAGCCCTTTTCCAACCTCCACAAACTTTCTGCAAAACCAGAGGGGGATTTAACTACTGTTCTGCTTTTTCAAGCTTGCCTCAGGATTAGTATTATAAAATTCAAATAGGAAAGTAATGAAAGTACATCTTCTTGGCAAGATCTGTCTCTGAGGAATAGTCAGCTAATGCTGAGAATAAATTCAAAGCTGATACATGCATGATAAGTCTGGATAATACAATTTACAAAATTATATCAAATTTAAAACTCAGGCTCTGATACTTTTTTGTGTGTTTGCCTTCTCTGGGAAATGAGTCTCTTGTGAACCACTGAGCCACCAAAGTCCTTCTTTCCAGCAGCTAGACACTGTATGTGGTAATGTCAATCTAGCAGGCCATTAAATTCCCACCTAGGAATAGTAGGCTGTTACATCCACTGGTATATTGGGACTGGCAATTGGTTACTAATACTTCAATTACAGCTGGCACTCTATGAATAAAGATACAAATCTAGCTCTGGATGTAACTCATTTCCTGCTATGAGGCATAAATATGTTTGTGGGAACTTAGATGACAATGTTCATTCCCATTGCAAGTGACTTTAATGAGTAGCCATATAAAGATAGAAAGCTAATTATCTTTCCTGTCTTGCAGTACTTCACTGAAGTGCATTTGCAAGGTAGCAAAAGAATGTTTCATAAAACTGTTCAGTTAGAACAATAATAATGAAGGTTAAAGGTGAACTCTCACTCAAATATGAAATTGCTGATTTGCAGAAGGAATGATTCCTCTGGAAATCTTTATGTAAGGTCCAAATGATAATTTATTGCTTTATAAGTGGACTTTTCAGGCTTGCTGCAGAAATCTCTAGCAGGAATACAGGTTTAGATGAAAAGAACAATTAATAATTCTTGATAAAATTCTTTAGACTTCACATTAAAATTTCTGTGGGACTCTTTCTATAAAATTCAGGCTTCATTTTTGTATTCTGTGAGATTTTTCCATAAAGTAATTATAGTTTTTAGGTTTCTTTTGATATTTTTAGTTTGTTTTTTTTTCTTCTCACAGACAGTCATACACCTTGGAGAGTAAGTGCAAGTGATTTGATGGAAAATGAAGAGGGTTTTGTGATGAAGGAACTGGCCTGAAGCTCCAGAGATCTGGAAAGGGCTTTAGTGCAGAGCACCTGGCTCTGTATCAGAGCTTTTGTGTGATCCAGAGCGGGCAGCAGCTGGTACCCAGGTGCAGCCCTGCAGGGCATGGGGAGCAGACAAGACATCTTGGACATGGAGCCTGGCTCTGGGCAGAGCTTGGTGGCTCCACACTATCCCTCCCTGCCAGCCAGGAGGTGCAGGAGCAGTCCTGGTCAAGCCTGAGGGCACCAAGCTGATGCCCATCCAGGTTTAGGCAGAGTCACCAGCATCCCCCAGACCTGCCCAGCCCCTGTTTATCTGGTGGGCAGACCCAAAACTCCTGGGGCAGGGGTCACCTCCACCACCTGCTGCCTGCACACGCCTTCAGTAGAGCATGGGGGTCCCTTCAGCTCTGTCCCTTTCCCAGGAACTCATCCCAACCACAGCAATGTTCCACTCCCTCTCCATAGCTTTTTCAAAGGCTTCAGTGCTGCTCTTCCCATCCCATTGCAGCTCCCAGACAACTGCTCCAGATAACGCCTGCATAGATGGAGGCAGCCACAGACCTCTCCCTAATGAGGTAAATGTGATTATTTTCCTTTTGGGTTTAGTACAGCCAACTCATTCCCTGTACTGCATAGTTTGTGTGTGACATGACTTTTGCAAACACTGGTGTGCTTTGTTACTACTCTGGTTTGAAAACCAATAACCTTTACTTGGGAATTATGGCATGTTGTCAGTTTTCTCAAATAAAGCTGCAACAATATTGTTATTATTGACCCTGCAGTACACCAGATGATCTCCCTAGGCCTCAGTTTTTCCATAAGAAAAATTGAGACCAATGCAGGGTTTTATAAAAGCTCCTGATACTGAAGGACAGCAGACTGTGGCTGCCTTTTTGCTTGCTGACTGGTCAGGTAACCTCACCAGAACTAACCTTCCCCAAAGACATTACTTCAGGATGGAGATTATTATTCATTTCAAGAATGTCTGTGCATCTGAAAAGAATAATAATACACTGAGTAGAATTAAGATAATGCTGAACTTATAACAAACAAAGCTGAGATTTCAGCTGGGGTGAGACTGTCTTGATGCCAGAATAAACACTCTAGTTTTACTTTGGCCTTTCTTTGGAAAAACTAGCTGCACACACATGGCTGCCAGCTTCTGTTGGCTGAGTTGACACCCTTCTTACAAATAAAGATTCAACTCAGCCAGTGATTACAACAGACTTTCTTTGCCTTTATATGGTTGTTTCATGTTTCTCTGCATCTAGCTCAGCCAACTCCCAATAACGTCGTCACAGCCTAAGAAACACACTTTGTGTTTCTGGGCATCCTTTGAAATTTCTTGAAAGAGTGTGACACTGCTGCTTGAGGGATGCTAAACCCATGACTTCTAGTCAGTTGTTGAAAGCTGATAGCACCAATAAAGAATTATGCTGGTAAATATTAGAGCAGCCCACATACCCTCACAAGAAATATGTTGTTCTTGATCATCTTCCCCCAAGATTGATCCATATTCAGTTTCTTTAAAAGTATTATTAAAGCACCAGACTTCATTTATGCATGGGATAATTATTTACTAAAATCTTCACCATATTTAAGCAGAAGGGTGTCCATATTTCCAAAGAAAGTTTTCCCCAGGACAACAGTCTCCGGGACTATTAGCATTGCATTGGCAGAGTAAGAAAGTGCAGCTTTGTCTCTATAGATGATGGTTGTTTTTCGCTACAAAGCAACATAATCTCAAGACTGTTTTGTTTATTCATGGGAAGCTTTGCAGAAGGCAAATAGGATAACATCCTGAGTCTGTGAGAGGCAGCATAATAATATCCCAAACTTGCAGCCAGCCTCAGCTTCTGTTCTTCCTGGGTCAGAGCAAGGCGCCGGGGTGCTGGAGTGCTGCTCCTGTTCCTTTTTACCAAGTTGCCTTTTGTCTGCCACCACTTCTTACCACAACAGCCCTTCCTGCTCTCCAGCACCTGGTGAGGTGCAGTCAGCTCTGCACTGTTTGGCACACCACTTGCTGTGACCCCAGCACAGCTGCTAGGAACACTGACACCATGAAACTCCCTCTTTGTAGTTACAAAATTCCCTACAGAGGGTTTAATAGAACCAGAACCAGAGCAGTATCACTCTTAGTGTCTGTGTTTTGTGTTTGTGGTGGTGTGGATCTTGTCTGAGTTTGTATCACAGCTGTGTAGCTCTGGGATATAAACGTTCATTGCTTAACCATAATTGAAAATTTTTATTTAGTGTGATTTTATTTAGTGTAACCACCCAGAGTTGGCTTTGTTTCCAGTGTCAGTGGATGAGGCATTTGGGGTTGCATCACGTGAACGAGGTCGTCTGCAACAGCAGGCAGCACCTCAGCTGTTTGCAGTGGAGTTTGTGTTTTCTGTATCCAGACAGTGAATCTATTGGTCCACATACCAGCTTTCTGGAAAACTCTAGCACCTTATCTCATGGCTCATAGCAAAATAATTTTGATACATCAGCTGGGAGGATTGTATATTTTCCTACACTAGCTATGAATGTTTTAAGAAACATGCAAATATTTTTCCTAAACAAAATCTGTTTCTGGTTTTGTTTTGTTTTGTTTTTCTTTTTTTTTGTTGTTTTTCTTTTTTTTTTTTTTTTAACTGCTTAGACTGAAAAAAACTTAAAATATTCTTAGGGGATTGAAATGACACTAGGACTGCCTGTCAGAAAACTAGTCCCAAGGTATTTCCATATGTAATAGTTAATAGGTATGAAGCAAGAGTGAAAGCTACTTTGATTTAATTTTTTATAGTATTACTTGATTAGAGGCCAGTTGAAAAGCTTGCTTGAGGAGGCAGTAGAAGAAGGGAAGGCCTCTAGTTCATGACATGAATTTAGTTCATTAAACTTCAGAGTACTTACATTTTTGTTTGCTAAATGCAGAAATAACCCATCTCTTTTAGCTGGGAGCAGAATCCAGGAAAGTGTGTTGAAATACAAAAAGCACAGAGCCAAGAAATGGTTTATTGTATTGCAGCAAAGTTGTCCTGTGTGTTTATGGAAGCTATTAGTGGGAGAATGTGCTCTAAAATATATTAAGAAGGTTCTCACATTTCAGAACCATTTCATCCAGTTCATACATGGCACAGGATTTTGTCAGGAGTTGTATTTCTCCCATAACAAGACAAGTCATCTCTGCTTTCTGCTGCAGAGGTCACAACAAAAGCTTACAGCTTTATTACCACCTCCTTACATGCCTACATCAGCTCTTTGAGTGTCATATCCTAAAATCCAAGTTTACACGTGCTTTTGAACCAGGCAGATGGAGTTGAAGCACTGTGTGTGAACACAATTTGGTGGTAGTTGTTAATTTTACTGAAAACAGAAGTTTTTCATTCTGCTGTAAGTTTGCTCCATGGCATCTCCAACAGTCTGAAATTTGCTGCAGGGCTTCAAAGATCCCTGTAACATTTTGGTGGTGCCCAGGGACCCTGTGCCTGAGCTAGAGGGGTTCATGCTCTCAGTCCTGGGAATAAAGTCAGCACCAAATTATAAAAAAATAAACAAACATAAAGTTGAACTGGTCACACATTTCCAGCCTCAAAAACCATAGAAGAGCTTTCACTGCTGACTGTCTTTTGAATTAACGATAATTGGATTTAAATGTGATAATACTTTGCTAATAGGATAGCAGGAGAAATCTGTGTCAAAGTGTATAGATGGGGTGAATACTGACGTTCACAGTGGCAACAAGTAACCTCTTAAAATACTGGCATGAAAGAGAAACTGTCAGGGGGGTTATTTTTTGAAAGGACAATCTGAGGTGGTGTTTTTGAAAAAACAAAGCCCAGGGCAAAGCTGACATGCCTTGGGGTTATCCAAAGTGGATCAGGATGGGGATGGGGAAGAAGCATGCAGGGCACACAGGAAAACTGCCAAGTGCCAGGACTTTGCTCCTTTTCCTGAAGTAGGAGGATCAGCCTTCAGAAGTTTAGGAAATCCTGCCACAAATGAAGATACATGGTTGTACTGAGCTTCCAGACAAAACCTTCTTAATTCTGCATATCGGAAGAAGCAATAAGAAAAATGGACCAAAAAGATGTACCTAGTGTTTCCCTTCACCTCCCCAGATGCAAAGCAAGGTATGTACAGGGCACATTCAGGTTCCCATTTGTCAAAGTACCACCTAAAAGAGACTTTTGAGGCTCAGTGTGGACTAAAAGTCTCTATTGCATAGCTGTAGTTGTCCACATCTGGGCTCTGTGGTACTTTCAGTGTAAGCTGCATACTAAAAAATGGCACTACTTATTGGGGAAAGGAGGGAGAAGAGGGAGTGAGAACACCAGTGCCTTTACATCCCAGCTCCAGCAAGCAAATCTAACTGTTTTTGCAAACAACCTTCATTGCTCTAAATTCATCCTAGGAAAGCTGAGGCAGAGGTCTGATTTTAGCAGCACATGCAAACTAAATGAGGAAAGACTCCACTGTTGATTGTGCACTGCCATCGTGAAGTCTCCAAATCAGCCCATCAGACATTTATTAATTAGCATCACTATAGAGTAAATATCTTTATTTAGTAAAACATGAAAAGTGCTTTGGCAATCCTACTTTAGGTCTAATCTAGACCTGTCATTAGAGTAAACTTCTCATTGAAATTCCATGGGATTTTTTTTTTATTGTTTTTGTGGGATTTTTTAACTTGAAAAGTGCTCAAAGAGGACAAATTTTTTTAGTGAATTGGATCCAAGAGCCATTTCATCATGCTCAAGGCAGATGTTATCAGGAAGGATCATTTGTCTTGGCAGTCCTTCAAGGGTTACCTTCAACTGTGCTCAAATCAGGTGAGTTCCAGAGAACTCCTACTTGATTCTGGCCATGGTTTCAGAGTCTGCAGCCACACAAGCTAGACGGTGATGGTTAAATTTTAACAGACATTACAGTTTCTGTTTAATCTATTAAACTTGGGTAACCTCTGATTGGTTAATACATATTTTTAGACATCTGCACATTAGTAAATCATGGAGGCTGATCAAAAAATTTCATCTCCCCTAGGGCTTAAATGGAACTTTTTCGTATAAAATTTGAATGGCTTTATCTTAAATGGATTGTAAGATGCTGGTGCATTTTTAAAAAAACAGCAAACCTTATAAGTTAGCAATTCTTTTTCATCACCTCTTCACTCTTTTCCTCTCCTTGAAGGAATGAAAAATATTAAAAGAACACCAACAACAATTATTTTGTACAAGTTGTGAGGTACTGTTTTAACTCTGTGCTAGGCAGGTGACCCACAGTTCAGCAGCCCAGGAGACTGGTACAGACTCTGCCCAACATCAGATTCAGATTAAAAAAGAAATGGCAGTGTTTATTTACTTTTCTTTTACAAAATTAACTCTGTGGGTGAATCACTTAAACAAAGCACCAGTCCCCGCAAATAATGTTGGTATTTAATCTACTCACAGTGGGTATTCAGAAATTTGCTCATGTGAGAGAGCGAGTTGTGCCCTTTCTGCACTCTTGCACCAGGGCTGCTGCAGCCTCTCCAGTCTTTGCTTGGGGGCTGGGGAGTCTGGGGTTGGGGAGGAAGGGATCTGGGACTCAGTGCAATTTTAACTGTGAGAAACGTTCCTTGTATTTCTCTTTGTGTGTGCGGGATATCTTTGTTTGGTTTTCTGCTAAACAAAGTTGAGTTGAAGGCTAGAGGGGAAGGCTGGTGAGATGCCTTGGGCATTTCTGGGCCCTGATTCTTGCAGATTCAAAGGTCTTTTCCAGAGTGCTCCAAGGCATTGGCAATGCACAGCTTTGCATTCTATGGGGAGGTGGATCTGCCATGCAGTCCCATCTCGTGGGCAGGTCTCTTGATTAGGGTGAAAGGCTGGAATCACATAGATTACAAATGGCATCTTCCCCACATCTAGAAAGGAATAACGTACCAGAGGGAGCAAGATCTTTTCTTTTCATATGAGGGAGGCCTCAGCTCAACTCTAAGATTTTGCTTATAGGAAAGAAATGTCAAACATACTTGGTAGTTTTAGCCAACTCACTTTTACATCTTTTGATTTCAAAAAGACTTTGCACATATTTAATATAGCTCTGTAAAGCTGAGAATCCTCTTTCCCTGATATCTCCAATCTTCCTTCCTCAGCATCAATTTTCTGAAACACATCACTTTGTCTAGCTTGTCACAGTCTGAACATTAGTTATTCTAAAAATGCCCTCTTTGTGTCTGAAGGGATTTGGTCTGGCTGCCTGACAGAAGGCTGTGAAAAACAGCCCCCAGCTCTCTCTTGGTCTGTCTCACACCAGTGTGGAGCCCAGGCTGTCACTACCCAGCCATCCCGCAGAAGATGCTGACAGGCTGTACCACTCTCATTTCTGAAAATTGCCACAGTCAGAGGGAAGGATGGGAAGGATATTCTGCTTTTCACAAAAGCTGGACATGCAGCAAAATGGGTGCTGTAATCTGAATTTTTGCAGCACACTCTAGCTGGGCAAACAGGCGGCACAGACCCAATCAGCACACTATCTCCAAGATAAATATTTGAACTGGAGCAAGTTCTTTGGGTGCTCTGTTCATGTGTCACACACTGAATGCATTGGCAGCTGTCCCAGTGACACAGAGAGCTAGAAATTGTGCTGCTCAGGTGCACGTGCCCCCATGTTCTGAGCTAGCTTGGAATACAAAAGGTCTTTGTGAGCTCCAGCTCTGGGCCCATCATCCTGATCATCCTCTGTAGTCAGAAGGAAGCAGGAACATCTTCCACAAATTAACAAGTATTACCAGAGTTGGGCACCATGGTTATAGCTGTACTTCAGGAGATTTTTTCTTAAAAACATTTTTTAAAAAACCACAGCCCAAGAGAAACACCAATATTTTCTCCCTGCAAAGACCAATCCTTCAGGGCAACATAGGGAGAAATACTCCTTGTACAGGAATTTCTTTTGCTATATATATTTTCTTTTTTAAGGGTGTTTTTTTTTCTTTAACAATATATTTATGCTGTCGAAAAAGCATATCCACTGGTCTTCTTACTGGAGGATTTTTCTACCTGGTGACAATGCTAAGCAAAAAAAATATATTTTGCATTTTTTCAATTTTCTGAGGCCACAAGAATGTAATGAAAATCATAAGCTGAAAGATACACAAAGATACTTAAATTCACAGGAACATAGGTCCCATTCAGGAATGTGTTTCATGAAGTATAAAAATACACTTTATATAAAATAGACCATTAACTAAAAGACCCTCTTCTTGTTTAAAGCCATTCCCCCTTGTCCTATCACTATCTGTAGAACAAAGTCTAATTTGATTTTAAAGTTGGTATTGTTGGAATGCCCACAGTAGTCCTTAGCAAATTGCTCCAGCAAGTCAAATGGTCAAAACTTTGCAATTAACTTCAAGCATTTATTATCACTCCTATTTCTTGAATCTTGTCCCATGGATAAGTTTCTGGTCTGTCTGATCTCATATTTCTGACCTCTGTAGGTACTGAAGAATCACAAGAGGTGGATGTTGGCAAGGACCTCTGGGAGCTGTCAAGTCCAAGTCCTCTGCTCAGAGCAGCTGCAACCAGGGCAGGCATCCAGGGCTCTGCCTGGTCCAGCTTTGAATATCTTCAATCTCTCTGGGTAACCTGTTCCAATGTTTCACTACACCCCAGAGAAAAAGTGTTTTCTTATGTTTAGGGGGAATTTTCTATGTTTCAGGTTTTATCCATTGCCTCTGGTCCTGTCACAGTCCTGTCACTGCAGAGAAGAGTCTGGTTCATTCTTCCTTCCTTCTCACCACAACTATCAGGTATTTATCAACAATAATACAATGTTCAGTTAATTATTTCCTGTGATCTCAAATTCTTTTTAGAACCTATTTCTTTCCCTTCCAATGACTACTGCCTGGCTTCTCCCAGTTTGGACAAATTCATTCCCATTTGCAAAAGTAAAAAAATCATTCATCTTGTCAGCTCGTGCAGATTGAATTATAGCAGTGAGTTGTCTGCTTTACAGTTTGCCAGTTTTTCATCTTCCTGCTAAATTGTCATAAATGAATTTAAATTTTTTCTGTTTGAGATTTGCTGAAGTGGTTCAAGTGGAGGACCATAGGAAACTTGCTTAACTCTTGCTGAAATCCATGTTCCTAGCTGTGTAACAAGGGAGGAGACTGGGAATGGAAAGAGGCAGAGGAAGAAGGGACACAGTTTGAATGGCTGAATTTGGTGAGGGACTTGGAAGTTCATAATAATTTTCAGTCATTTATTATTCTTATTTGGTGATTCTATACTAAGATCAGATTTTACTTGCAAGATCTGGCAATGAGATGGTTACAATTTTTTAATGCAGCTTTGTTATTCAAAAGAGAGATTAAGATAGAAATGAATTGACAGTCTACCCACAGTTGCACTTTAGAATTCATAATGCAGAACACGAACAGGAACAATCTATTCTATAAACTTGCTCAGGTTCCACAGATCTATAGATCTGTAATAGACAGGCCAGTGAGTCAAGGAAATCCTGTTAAAGATGCTGTAGTCATGGCTCACAAAAGCCCACTAAAGTCACGACCAATGAGTTTGAGTCACGTCAGTGTGAGCACCATGCCCCTCATCATGCACCAGGCTTTTATTCTGGTTTCTTTCCTCTCAGTGGGAACCTGAAAAATGCCTCACCTCCCAGGAAGATTGGTAACTGCTAATATGCCACCTTAGGTTGTTGAACTCAGCCTGAACCCAGTTTATTTTTATTTCTGCAGAGAGGACATGAATTATCATTCTGACACCAGATCTGAGTAAGCAGATGCACTCCGTGTGATCACACGTGTTCTATTGCAGGAGGCAGCAGCTCCAGCATTTCCTCCCAGCACTCTGTTCCTATATATATCCCTGCATGGATAGGTTTGCACGGGCACGTGGGAAAAGGATTGCATGCCCTGGGGAAAAGTGTGTAGGAGGGAATTCTTCTCAGACAGGAGAGAGTCTACAGTTCACAGCTGAGAACGACCATCCATTGCTTAGCCACCACTGTAGCAGTATTTTCAGTGGGTTTCTCTGTTGCCTCTGTTCCTCTCATAAGAAACAAAACTGCATATTTACCACAGAGAGTGTCAGGAGCTGTATTAAACAAAAGCACACTTTAGAAAAACTGCTAATTTTAGAATGATCATAAATATTTATACCAGACAGACCATAAACAGCACCTTAGAGACCATGCTCTGTTTATATAAATCCCTCCTAATTTAGAAAATGTTGAATTGATAGACTAAGACAGCCATAGCCAACAAATGCATATTTGAGAAAACTGCTCTACAGTCTCCTGTGACCAAAATTTCCTCATTTGTACAGTATTCAGCTTCTGTTTCTGATTAAACCTCCTTATATATGTTGCATACTATATTTTTTATAACACTCTATTCATTGTGAGCTATCACATTAGAAATTTTTCCCAGGCCCAGAGATGATAGCTGGCAGCAAACAGGCAGGTCCTCCAGCCCTGCTGCCAGTCATGCAGAGGATTTGTGCCCAAGGCTGGGAGTCCCTTGCTGGGCACAGGGCTCCTGGGACCATACAGGGCTGGAGGGTGAACACACTGCAGCTCCCATCCTCCTGAGCTGCTGCTGCTGCAGCACTGACCAGATTATTCATTTACAGCAGTCAGAGAAGTACTGGGATTGCACATGGTACAAAAGCACTGCTGTAGCCAAAACTGTTGGTCTGCTGAAAACTGAATGCATCTCAGAAGGAGCCTGGTTTACAGCTGTGTTTGACAGGGTCCTGCTCCTGTCACTGTCTAATTCCACAGGTCCAGCAGAAGGCAGGAAACATAAAGGCATTGGAGGATGGCAGGACAAATACTCCTTACAGCTGGATTGATTTAGAGTTGTTGAGAAATCATCATGCTAGAAATTATTTCTCTAAGTGTTTCTAAACTTCAGTCTTGGTCTCAGGCCATGTAAATCTCATTACCTGCCCAGAACAGATTATTATCTCTGTAAATATGTTCTGCCGTCCACAGATTATAATTGCAGTTGGAAGCTACTTTCAGATCTTCTCAGCACAAAAAGGTATAATTAAATGTTAGTTCTGTACAGAAGCCGTGTATACAAGAAAACCATGCTCCTCATAATTTTTCCATTTCATTTTCAGATTGCAATGGATTGTGCAGCAGGGCTGTCCACTTAAAAATCATCGTTTATTATCACAGAATAAAGCCTGTGACTGTCTTTTTCTGATCAAAAGGAGGGGTTACCCATCTGTGAGCAGGTTCAAAGCTCTCGAATATGGGAAATAAGGGAGTTGCTGAGTTTCAAAATCTTCACCCAAGCCACTACTGGCAATGGCACTGGATTGCCCAGTGGTAACGAAGCCACATTCCCCAATACAAAAGTATCATTAAATTAATATTTCCTATCCTGGCACAGGAAACAGGAACCAAGTTGAGCCAAAACCTTGTTAATGAGAAGTTATTTGCCAAATTTACATGTCCCATTAAGATGGCTCAGTATTTTATACACTTGCATTGTTGTACTTTTTCCCTGAGTTTGAGCCCTGTTTCCTGAAATAAAAGCAATTTCATACAAAATGGGAAGGCATGATGTAAGGAACAGTAGCTGAGGACTTTGAGTACAGAAATACCATTCCTGCATCTAGTTTTAGTGGCATGGATTGTGGGAAAGGGCAGCTCTTCTAGAAAGATTTATATGTTTATGTGATGGGGGCAAAGTGCAACTGAGCTACAGTATATTCTGCATTTTCTCTCTGATATCCTCACCCCCTGATATCCAGATTATGTTCCACTGTCCTTGGCCATGCTCAGTGCCTTAATATTATGATAGTGTAACAGCATTCTTAGCAAATTTACTTAGTTAACACAAATAAAGCCAAACTCTCAGAATCAGCTGGGTTTGGTGGTTTGCTGAATCTGTGTTTTTATCAGAACGTTTATTTTTGTGTTTTGCCCATCTGCTAGACCTCTCTTATTGCTTTTTAACTTTATTACTCATTGTTGCTACTGTGCACATAAATCAATGATGGCATCATATGGTTTTGACTGCAACTCTTCTAAATATAACTGCTTTAGATGGAATAAATTGAAATCACTGGGTGGAATAATGAATTCTTCAGAGAGATACCCAGAAGGATGTTTCTCAAGAAGCAATGAGGCTAGCACAGGGCTGTAAAAAAGCACATTTTCAATGCTACTGTCTCACTGGTCCTTTCTTGATTTTCTGCAGAGAGAATGAGTGTTTCTTATAGCATAGCATATTGCCTTCACGTGAACTCTCTCCCTTATTAAAAGAAACATTGGTTTTGAAATTATTTTTTTGTTTTGTCTTCTAGCATCCAAAGGAGTGAAGGAAGAGTTTGGACTTGTGTGCACTGGCTGAGCTGAGGTATATGCACGGGAATCTTTTAGAAGGAGAGGGGAGCATAAGGAACAATCAGGACTCACTGTCTATAATGGATTTCAAGAGTAATCATAGAATAATTTATGAATTGGACATTTGGACATGACAGTAAGGTCATTGAGTCCAACCATAACCATGACACTGTCTAGTCCACCACTACACCATGGCCCTTAACAACCAGCCTACACATCTTTTTAATACCTTTGGGGACAGTGACCACTACCCCCTCTGTGGAACCTGATCCAGCGTTTCACCACTCTCATCATAAAAATTTCTCCATTTTATTTAGTCTAAATCTACCCTGTTTTAGTTCAGAACCGTCTGTGGCTGGCACTGTCTGTGTTGAGCATAAGTGTATCTTCTGACAGTAGGAATGTAAGCTTGGGGCCAAGCTCTGGCTTGGGCACGTGGAATACTTCCATGGAAATCAAGCCCAGGACAAAGTGTCTTTAATGCAGCTCCAGCAAGGAAAATCTCCCACTGAGCATGGCTGGTGGGTTGGGGGTAGGAAAGGATGTCTACCACTGACACTTCAGGCACTTCACCTCTTCAACTGCTTTTGTATGTTTTTTTAAGGTTAATTTAGTTCCAGATTCTGGGAGATATGATATGACTGCTAGGTCCCAAAAGCACACAGAGTCCAGAGAGCAGACGAAGAGGCCTCATAGCCTTCATTTTTCAGAGATTTAAGGCTACAAATACATCTGTCTTCTGACTCTGCAATAAGTTAAAATTGTGGGTTCTTCTCATACTCTTCACATCTATGCATTTTAACCCGCAACCTGACCCTGCATATTTTGGGGATTTAATAGTCTTTGCGCCATAAAGGGGCCTGGCAGAAGATACACACCACATCCCCTTTTCCTGCTCTGTTATGTGGCTGTGGTGCCCAGGAGTCTGCCAGTCAGCATTGCCCCTGTAGTCCCACATGTGAGTCAGAGTCAGACTGACCTCAGGAAAGGTCTGGAGGACAAGCTGGAGAGTCAGAAATACAATCAGGCCAAAGTGCTCTGTGGACCAACCACTTGTAGCTTAGGGCTGCCCACCCTGCTGCTCAAAGCCACGATGAACGACAGCAGCTCCTCGCTGAGCTGAGCTCTTCTTACCCTGTGGCCAGATCCAGAAGGTGCAAACCTGATTTAGTGCACTTTAATTCCCTTCAGCCTCCCTGGAGGTCCCTGGGGAGCTACTGGGAGTATAATCTTTTCCTGAGATATTTCTTCTTCATTACCTAATTCTGCTGTATACTCACTGCTCAATTATTCAGAAAAAGGGTGAGGTGGGATAACCTAGATAAAGAATCATGATATAAAATATATGTAAATGAGGCTATAAGAACATACTGAGTGTGTTCACCTTTGCAGTCAGCTCTCTAAAAAGAAGAGCTTTAACCAAAAGTAGGCAAAGCTGTGCTTGACGTGGGCATAAAACACGCTCCATTATGAGCTCCATAATAGAGGCATCACCTGGAGGCAGGGCCTTATTAATCCACAGCTCAACTAAGTGTTTGCACATTTCAGATCATGCCTCATTTTAAAATTAAAAAGAAAATCCTGTTCATTGAAAATGAAGTTGAAATTTTTTTTAAATGTGATCTGTTGTGGGTTCTCCTTGGAAATGTGGTAGTCATGTCCTCATGGTACTCTCTAATAAAGTCAATTGATGGATACATATTTTGCTGCATCAGCATCACTGCAATTAGAACAGATGAATATGTTTTATTTCCTATTAGGGAAAATATTTTGTGACATCTCGACTGCATTTAAACAAGGTATTTTTCAAGAGCTTAGACACCTGCTTCAATGTTGACTGTTTCTAGCCATGGTTAAATGCTCAATAACTCCATACAAACTTGGAAAAAATTTAACTTTTCACTGCTAAGAACTGTATAAGAACTCTGCAAAACTATATAAATAAGTTTGGTCTGGTTTTTAGTCTGGAAAAGGCAAATACTGTATGCATTTGAGAGAGGGATTCTGACATTTTTCTCCTGTTGCAGATAAGTGGAGGAATACATTTCCCCTGGACAGCTTCAGGAATTGCTTGTGCATTTTGTCCAATGGCAATTTAAAAATACTTCAGCGTTCATAGGGCAGAGCAGGCCAGGCTAATACTTTAAACAGTAGACTGTTAAGATATATTCATTTTTTTTATTGTATGCAAGGAAGCTTTTTGGCGGTAATGTATGGTGCAATACCCTGAAAATGTTGTTTCCAAGAACTTTCACTTAGATCCAAAGGGAACATCAGCTTGTGGGCAGGAGATGCTTCTAGAAAATATTCATTAGTTTTCTCAGATTTGAAAAGGAATCAAATTGGATGTCCATTACTGGTGTTGAGGTAGCTAGTGACAATCTGAAAATGAGGGTGTTAGACACCAGTGGCTGCAGGATCTCCCTCAGCCTGTGCTCCATGAGGCAAGTTTGCCATCTGAATTATCCACCATTCCATGTGGTCCCAGGGAAGTGCCAACCCTGAACTGGTGATGAGGGCATTGACTGGCTCCATGCCTATGGAGGCTCCTGACAGCACTGGATGCCTGCAGGAAGGAAAAGTGCTGAGCAGAAACTAAGTAACTCCATGCTTGCAGAAGGACACGTTTGTGGTTCAGTGCCTGAGAGACAAAGAGGGAGGAAATGATGGAGTTATCAGAGCCAAACTACCAAAATCCCACTTCCATTTAATCTTAGTCTCTCTCTNTGCTCCTTACAGCACTGGATGCCTGCAGTGCTGCCAGAGTCCTGCAGGAAGGAAAAGTGCTGAGCAGAAACTGAGTAACTCCATGCTTGCAGAAGGACACGTTTGTGGTTCAGTGCCTGAGAGACAAAGAGGGAGGAAATGATGGAGTTATCAGAGCCAAACTACCAAAATCCCACTTCCATTTAATCTTAGTCTCTCTCTGCTATCTTTATATCCCTCTTTCTGTTCCTTTTATTTGACAGAAATGGGAATCTTGAAAGGAGATGGGTAGGTTTTAATTCAGGTTTTAGGAAAAAGAGGGAAAACCAAAAGCATCAAACCATTTGGCAGCAGTGAATTAAGAGAAAATTTTAAAGTACAATTTAGCAAAATGCAAAATAAGTTATTGAGAGGAGCAAGACTTAACACACACTTTCATATTGGCTAACTTCAGTGGTTTCCATAACCATGTAGGTTTTACAGAATTATTCCTGAAATGCCTTGTTTCCCCTTAGGAAGAGAAGCCTCAGTTCTGAATTTAGGAAAAAATTGTTGCATGTTTAAGATCCAGTAATAGGCTTAGCAGCTTTTACATCTGCTCTTGAATGTGACCCTCCCCTGCATAGCCACAGTGTTCTCATTCCACTCACATCTTTCCCTACTTGGCCTTCAGACAGTCTCTTCTGCTGACATTAAACCCCCAGTTCTTCAGTTCTGAAATATGTTCAAAATAATGTCAGTGTTAAAGAGAATGTTGGGAGAATATATTAAATAAACAAATAATGAAATGTGGGTTTGTAAAATTAGAACATACATAAAATATACTGTCTTTATTAGCATCTGCAAATGCTGTTCAGGGTATTATACATATTTGGGAGATAAGGAAAGATTATCTTGCCTTGGCTTTATAAAGCACTGTGAGGACAGCATGTCATTGCTGCAAAATACTTATAAGGAAAAATATGCAAAGTCTTGCATGTCTTGAGCCACAAACTAGGAGTTTCTTGTTCTTGTGTTGACCCTTTATTGATGTGTCTTGTACAAAGTACCATGCAATTCCTAGGCTTTGTTTGGAAGGGAAGACCAGAAAGGAAGATGCCACACCCAGGGTTAGAGAGCTGGCAGGGCTGGAGAGGAACATGCAGACTGACACGTCCCACAGAACAGCCTTCTCTGTGCAACCCAGTCCAGTGAGGGCTCACCCTCAGCCTCATAAAGAGCTATTCCCAGCCAAACAGTGTTAAAAAGAAATTAGAAATAGTTACATTTTGGAAGAAATTACTTTGGCTTTTGTTTACACTGCTAATTACTGTAATTTATAACAAAAATTAACTAAGCCAATCACTCAATTAACTGCTGGTTCTTTTTATGATATTGGTATGCAGAGCTGGTTTCCTCTTGTCTTAATGAATGTGGCAACATAACCCCATGGTGGATTCATTACATAAATCCAATCATTTTTGGTCAGACAGTAGATTTTAACTCTGCAGTTAGACTGACATCAGTATGGCACATCTCTGTGATACCTGATCAGCTGTCTGCCTCAAAGCAACCAATAAGCCAGAAACACATGAGCACTGGCAGTGATTAAAAGAGCAGAACAACAGGAGAATAAGGTTTAATTGCTAGTGCCTCAGTTGTGCCAGAATAATAGTATGTGCTCTGACTCATCAGATTCAAACGACTTCTAACTACAGTGCTATGTTTTGTGAGAATCAAGAGAATGTTTGACACGTAGAACAAATGGGAAATTGCCCTCAGTACTTAGGCACTGTCCCTGCCTTGTCATGGTGCTTTGATTGGCAGTCTAAGTATAATGGGACAGCAAATTTCTGTCTGCTGCAGAAAGCCTTTAGGATGGCTGTCTAGTACACAATGATCTGTGATTGTGAAGCCCTCGACCTGAGGACTCAGGTGCAGTGATTTCCAGAGTGATATTGCCAATAAAGTGTTCTGCTGAATCACCTCCAACTCCTTCACCACTGTCTTTCCTACAGATGAAGTGTAATTACTGCTGATTCACAGTAGCACATACAGCCTTAGAATTTCAGGCAGGGCAGGAGGTGAGAATAGATCCACAGCAAGTTTGGGAATCGAGGGTGTATGACAGGAAAAATTGCAGGAAGCCCAAGAACAGGGGCAAGCACAGTAGCAGAATTATTGTGTCACCTGACCAAGAGAACTGAGAGCTATTCAAGAGAAATCTTAACTGTTTACTGCATGTTCAGAATAGAATTGGAAATTCAGCTGGATATCAAAAAATAGCTCCTTCTACTTCAGAAGCAGCCTTTGCACCAAGAATATATTTTTAATTGTGTTTGAAATATTCAGGCCTGCAGAAACATGAAAACAGGTGAAATGGTTTAGATCACCCACAACTCCATCTTCACTCCTTGCTAAACAAAATCCAAGATTGATTTGTAGCTCTGGCCTTGCTGAATGAAGGAGTAGAACGCCTGTGAAAGAAGTGAGAGATAAAAATACATGTATTTCTCAGTTTTGTTTCCAAATCAGTGAAATTAGCGGGAGGCTCTCAGCACTCATCTCCCCATCACTGGTCCATCTGTCAAATGTAGGAGCAAAATAGATGTCTAAGAGGAAGCTGGCAGTACAACTATTTCAGCATCTCCTTAGAGCAGAGGGATTTTTTCTCTAGAAGCACTGAGCTGCTGCCTGGCCCTCAGTAGCTCAGCCTTCCCCTCAGCCCTGTGTCTGGAGCTGCCTGGGCTGTGCTTGGCAGCTGGCGTGGGAAGTGAGGAGCTGTGGCAAGCATTAATGGCCGGATGGTGGAAAACATCCAGGGACTTCAGTCCACTGTCCTTCTCCACTGTTGTGCTTCTTGCCAGTTGGAGAGGCAGTCACACATATCCCAATTTTACTGATGGCCAGAGACACTTAATTTGCACCATTGTGTGAAGGAAAATCCAAACTGTCCAAGAAATCATATGGGCTCATGGTGTTGAAAAGGAATGCCCTTTGGAGAACAAAAGATGCCTGAACATAAGGAGCCAAAGTCACTTCCAGCAGGACTGGCATGAGTTTTAGAGGAACTGCCCTACTGACACTCCTCCCTCACCAGTGTAGTCACAAACCCAGCAAATTCATAGTAACAGGAAAGGTTATTTGTGGGAGGCCAGAACTTCAACTGTGAAAGAATGAATCCCAAACCATTGTGCAGATTTGTCTCTAGAAAGGCACACAAATAAACCCTTACGTAAATTACTTCAGGAGCTGCTTTCTGTCCTCACAAACTTGTGACTCAGAGCAGAAAAGGAAAGAAATTGCTGTGACAAAAATTGAAACCATAGATGAAAAAAACCCACCACTGTCCCACGTATATTTTAAACCTGTGGCAAATAAGCCTCTGGCACCTAAGCCTGATGTTATGTACCTGTGAATGGCACTGCTCTATTTACCAAAAGAACAGCATAAAAATAGAGTTAAAATACTAGGAATTTACTCTGGTTTCTAGACATGCAAGAGTGGTGTGGTAACCCTGTTGTCTGAGAAAATCCTTCAAAAATGTCATGAGAAACTTTTTTTGTAAGTACTCCTTTAATAGTTATGCCTTGAGAGTTTATAAAATACTCTGTAAACAAAACAAATTGGAAAATAGGTAGAATGGTGTCTGGAACCTATCTGTAGGCCACTTCAAAAAGCAAACACTAGAGCTGCCAATAATGTTCCACTGAAAGTGGAAAAAACACTCTTCTTATTCTCTTTACTGTTTTAATTACAGATTTTTAGTTTTGTACATCAGAAACATCCAGTGAAAACCATGGGGGTTTACTCTTCCCTCAAACCACTTGATCACTAACTGCAGATATCAGTAAAGGCTGCTACCCAATCCTTTCCTGGCCTATAGACAAAACCACTTTTCTCTTGGCTCCTGAAATAACATTTCAACAGATCTCCATGCCAGCAATAAACATTTGATAGGGCTTTTATCCACAGCTTCCTTCTCCTCCAGTTGTTCCTGTAGCTCCAGAGGAACTTCTGCCTCCACCACCCCTCTGGGCTGCCCTGCAATGGGCTTTCTTCTCCCCACTCTGTTCACACTGCAGCTGTGTCCCTTGGGCCCTTCTGGCTTTATGTGCAGGTCAAGGACCACTTTCTCTATCGCTAATCTTTAAACAGAAGGTAGCAAATACTCTTTACATTTTTAATTCTGCACATCAGCAATGCCAGGCATTGAATCTCAGAGCTGAGAAGTCTTTGAAATGGCTCCCAAGAGGAATAAGCAAACACCAGAGGGGCTAATATAATCCACACGGAAAGGAAGGGGGGGCAATATTTTGCATTTGGAATTCATTTGCTGCCCTAACAAGAGAATTAGCTATAAATATATGTCTCAGCCTAATTAATCCTTGTAAAGGCATTGCAGTACGTTCACCAGTTTCTGAAGAAGGCATTAGTACATACCTTGAACCATAGGTCTTAAAGGGTAAAATTTTCCTTCTCTAAGGAACTTTTAGGAAAGGTGACTGATTATATAAAATGACTACACAGACTGCTCTCTGTGATTCTGTCATTCAGAATCACCTCTCTTTGATTCTGTGATTCTTCATCACTGCCATGCTGACAGAAAGCAATTCTTTCCCTGACTACCACAAGAGATAATAAAGACTACAGGGTGAACAACTTCACAGCCACCATGACCCTGCCCTGGGCATTCTGCTGGAGCTGGCAGGAGTAAGATGGGAGTTCTAATAGCCAGTTAGCAGGATGTGATCTCAAAAACACTTCTCATCCCTAATTTTTTTCCTCCTTCTGAATAATGACTGTAGCATGAGGGGGAGAAATCCAGCACAACCTTCTCTGTCAGCGAGCTGCTTGAGGCCGTAGCTACACAACACCTTAACTTGCACATGCCCAGGATGTACACTTGTAGCATTTATATGACATTTTATATTTGAGGCAGCATATTTTTCACTGTATAGAATAAAACGTTACGTAACCAATCTTGAGAATAATAATACAATAATTGATATTTGCAGTTCACCAAAAATAAAAAATACTATTCCTTCCTAATTACTAGCTAAAATGAATATCGCAGTTGAGTTCTTCACTATTCAGCTGCTCATGGATTTTGAAATAGAGGAGCAGACTTATCATGTAGTGTAGTGCCTGATTGCTCTCATCCAGCTGAGTAGAGGTGCTCTGTACCACAGCTGTTACTCCAGCACGGTCTGCACTGCCCCAGCTGCTTCTCTGTTGATGACTTGACCTCATGCTTTTACCATGATTCAATGCACAAAGTTGGGCAACTGGTCCCAGTACACCTAGGATGCAGAAATAGGAGCCGGTGAAACACCCTTTTTGTTTTTCTTCAGCATGATAAGAAAATGATAAAGGTTTGATTTGGAGGAGAAGGAGTGTAATTCTGTTATTTAACATGTGTGCCATACAAGCAGCACCAGCTATGCCCACTTTCTCAGGTGCTGCCAGTGCAGCACCCACCCACCACCTCCAGGATGACATCAGGCTTGCAGGAAATTAGCTCCAGCAATAACAGCTACCCCTAAAGCATCATTTCCATTTCCTGCTACTGGAAGTGGCTCTCAATTCCTGTTCTTTGGAGCTATGACTGATCCTAACTCTGCCTATGTCAGTTGCTGAGGTTGCCTTTGCACCAGCAGACGGTTCCTTTGTACTGTGATTATATCCTGCCTGCTGTCCTTCCTGAGCAAAGATGATGACAGACCTCTGAAAGTGATGTTTTCCAGAAATTCAGACAACCATGGCCTTTCAAAAGATTATGGCAGGTAAGAAAAGGAGGATCTTACAGCCTGATAGAAAAAGAAAAGAAACTCTAGGGGTGAGGAGGGTGGTTTGGAAGTTGACTTTTCCTGACTTCCCAATGCAGAGCAAAAGGAAATTCTTTTAGTGATGCAGTTGCTGAGGTGATAGTTACAGACACAGAGACCACAGGCTGGTTTGGGCTATGGAAGAATGTGACTGTTCCAAGAAAACAAGAACGTGGAGCAGAAAATATTAGGAGGTCTTCCATTACTTGCCTTTGCTAGGTGGAGAGTTTGAAGGGTATCAATATTTGACCTATGACTGTGTCACCTGAACACAAAAATCATATTTAACTCTCCTTATCCAACTCTGCAGCTCCTGTGTGTTTCTGTGCTGTATCAGTGTGTGACCTGAGTTTCTGGTGGGTAGAAGAGGGGTGGCTGGTAATGGCTGTGGCCGAGCCCTGAGTTTATGAACAGATCTGTTTTCCTGGGGTCAGTAGATTTGCTCTGGTGCTCAGAGCCAAGTCAAAGATGTCTGAGCTGTACCATAACATTCTTAGCACCTCACCTGGTAGACCTGCAGTGTGTAATCAGCTTTAAATTGAGAACAAGAACCAGGGGTTTGGTTTTTTGCTTTGTTGGCATGTTATGGGTTCGTGTTTGAGGGTTGGTATTTCTCTAGAAATTCCTTGGTATAAATTCTATTCACTTTTGGGCCAAAGTAAGGCTGGATACTTTGAGAATTTATCTGTCTCCTGTTTCAATACTGATTTAGCTCCAGACAAGGAAAACTGGAGGGAGATTGTGAGTAAGAAGGCAGGAGAAAAAAACAGAGCTCTGTGAAGAAAAGCACTTAAAAAAACACAAAAAAAACCCCAAAATAACATGGACAAAAAACCACCTCACCCTGACCTTCTGCTGATTTCAGTTAATGATGCTGGCTGCATACTCTGAATTCATCTGTTAAAATGTTGTTTTCTCAAAGGGGCATCAGTAAGAGTCATTTTGTGAAAAAAAGATTTAGATACTTGCTTTTGGTATAACAGTTTCACAGATATGACTTCATGTTTAACTACTGTTGTGTTTGTGATTCAGGGATGAGGGGACTATTTAGGGCAGGAGTTTTGATGTGTGAAGGTTTTTGTTTTGTTTTCTCATTTTTGCAAGTGAGGGGGATTGCCTTAACGCTCTCATTGCCACCAAGTCTGTAGCAACAGCGACTCTCATATTGTTCCTGAAACCAAGGTTTGGAGTGCTGCAGGTCCAAAGCATATAAAATAATACAATGACCTGAAATATGAAGAGATAGCAGGTGTTTTTCCCCAACAACACCTTTGAGGCAAATAATTTTATTTAATTCCTCTCCATTTATTTCTTTTCGCAATATAGTAAACTGTAAACCAATTTCCTTGTCTGCACCCTTACAGTTTCTGCTATGCCATGTTTGATTGCTCGTTGGATGCTCACTCCTTTCCCCTGAATCTTGTTGTTGGCTTATTGTAACCATAACCCTACTGACAGTCCCTGCTGGCAGAGAGCCAAGCCTTTAGCAGCAGAGCAGCCTTGTTTTCCCCCTGTGCACAAAGAGCCCTGGGGCTGTAACACAGCTACAGCACTGCTGTGCCTTCAGGCTGCAGGGCCCAGGAGCAGCCCCACCGTGCCCTGTTCAGGCTTTGCCTTACCCGAATTAGCCCTAGTGTTTTCTACCTCACTGTTTGAGAGGTTCACTTACCAAAATGGACACTGGCCCACCCGCAAAAAGCACTGCAAAAACAAATGTCAGTAGTCCTTCCCTGCACCAATCCTGTCAAGCTCACGTGAATTTTGTTACTGGAGTAGAAAATGCTGCACTTCACGTAGAAGAAAGGAAAGCCCACTGACTTAAGGACTATTCTAGAAAAGAGGTAAACGAAGGCTGGAGTGCTAGAAGCAGTTTGCAATATAGGGAGGAGGAACAGGAAAAAGACAAATGTTTTTAATGGAGGAAATGCCATCTTTAGAATAAATGGTCAGTGAAGTGCATCAGTGATTCAATCTGCCCAGCTGTCATGAGCTTCACAGACAGGCTCCCGAGCACTGAAATGAGCTGTACACTCCCCAGGCCTTTCTGAATGAGAAAGATGAAGCCAGTTGAGCAATGAAAAATGGGTACTGAGCTGTGCTAAATTTTCACTGGTGACGTTGAGGACCACACCATGAGGCTTTTGCCAGTGCTAGTCAAAAGTATTTCTGCACTAAGAAAAATTCAAAGCTCTAACAGGTTTTTTCCAAACAAGGATAGAAAGTCAAAATGTTCATTTTAATGAAACGAAGTGTTACATAGCTTAGAGAAGGGATGTAGGGAGAGGAGAGAAAACTCTTCCTTGCAATCAAGCCGTTACAGGCTATTGTGAAAAGAAAGGAATTGGTGTTTCTTCTTGCCTACACAGAATAAAACAAGAAGCTAAGAACTTAATCTTAATCAGGCGAAGACCTGAGGAGACACTTAATGTGAGGAAAGAATAATTGGAAGCCACCATCACTGAAGGGCTGTAAGAATAGATGAAGCAAATGCCAGCCAGGAAAGGCTGAAGTACAGATGGTTCTTGAAATCGGAGCAGAGACCTCTCAAGAGGATTTAGCACATTCTTACTTTCTTTTATTTAGCCTCACAGAAATATTTTATTCTTGATTACATTTCATTTTAAATCTCAGAAGTGTCTGAGAGAGATGGGAGTTGTTGCTTTATTTAATACCATATTGCACATTTAATATCGTAACATCTACCACATTACCATTAATATACCAGATTTACCATCTAAATTGTGGTGATTTGCTTAGCTATATTTAACTCCAGAAAAAGACATTCACTAATTGCCCGTGAAAATTCTAATTATGTTCTCAGGAAATGTTCAGACACAGATCTTCCAGGGTGATAGATCTTTGTTAATATAAAATACCAGCAGATTTTAATTTAATTTTGCACGGCAAAATTAGATCTAGCTGCTCAAAAGTGAACACAGCTATTAGGAACTCAACGTGAAACATTCATATTTGAAGAATAAAGTCTGTAAGCACTGTGCCACCCATGGCTATAACTGAAAGTCAGACACTGCAGAGGTATAAGAGTGAATCCAGTTATTCACTGCTGTCACATTAGTGTGGAAATAAAGACCTACAGTGCAGCTGAAAAGTGCCTTCCTAAGAGAATGAGATGATGCCACAGGTTGCAAGCTTTTTTTTTTCAAGAACACATCTGCTTTATACCTTCAGGTTTTGGAACATATGTCTGAAAGGGCAGCATCTAAGATGCTAAGACAATTTTCCAATGGTGATGTTTTTCTCAGTTTGTAAAAAGATTTGCAAGACTAGTGTTTTTCTCAATTAATATATCTTAATGTTGCTAATACTTTTCTTTAGGAGCCTGTTACCATTCTGATGGAGGTGAGCTTGAGCATTTAATATATGAGCTGTTTTAAAAGAGGAAGTAGTGAAACTGGGTTGCTTCGGTAGGGAGTGGAGAAAGGAGAAATCCTTTGCCCTTTCAGCTGAGGGAGGGCTTTGAAGCTGCTGAGTGACACTGCAGCACCACATTGACTCTCTGCTGGGCAAGTAGGACCTTGCAAGGCATCTTTGCAAAGCAGCTGGCTTAAAGCCAAGGCTTGGTCAAAGGAATCTGTCTTCTGGTATTTTTAAGTGATTTATGTCTCAGTCAGGAGCAGGGCAGTTGGGCTGGCTGGTCTCAAAGCCTGGATGGAGGACAAGAAATGCTGCTTTTCCTCATGCTAGAGGGCTTCTGCTTTACTCAGTAGCCTTACATCTGGTTTGTTGAAGCTAAATTTCACATTGAGGCAGAGCAGCCTTCAAGCCATTTAAGTTACAAATTCCTATTTAGTTTGCTTTTTTTTCCTAGAGCAGGGACCTGGTAGTCCAGTATGTAAGAGCTCCTGCCCACTAAGACCCAGTGAACTTAGTAACTGAGTCTGAGATTGGTAGATGGGGTCTGTGTCCAGCCATGTGGAAGCACTAAATTAATTCCTCAAGTCAGCAAATTGCTGTTAGCTTCACATTTTCTGCCTTTTGGGAATTGTTTTTTCATGATTAAAGCTAGATTTCTTGCTGGAAACCCTTGACTTTGCGTGCAGCAGACCGAATTAAACTGCATCTTGTCAGTGAGTTAAGGTACTGAGAAATCCCCCTCTGTGCAGCTGTCCACAGCCATGGAGGAGGAGTAGGGGTGCCTTCTCCCCATGCCCCAGGGGACAAGGGTCCGTGGGGCCACTCCCACCCTTATGTCCCTTCTCAGTGACCGTGAGGCCACACTGCAGCATCAGAGGTGCATGGCTGGCTCAGAGCAGACACTTCATTTTGCAGGGAGTCCTTTGGGACTGATGGCAGTGCCGTGGATTGCTGGGTACAACCTCCCACTGCCCTGAACAGCAGCACAGCTGCAGGAGGCAGCACAGCTAGCCAAGTTAAGGTGAAATCAAGGCAGAAAACATTAAGTGCTGCTGCCTAGATTCACCCATCCACACATCACATATGCTCTAGCTCAGCAGGTAAGTCTGGCCCTCAGATAAAGATGCACTCCTGCCAGACTTGCCCACAGCACAGCAAGACCCTTGACAAAATCTGTCAAACCAAAATATTCCGGGTAAATTTAGTGAGATATAGTGGTTTTTAAAATGATACAACTGGCAAGGTGAATACTTTTGAGGATCTCCCATTTAATGAAGAGCTTAGATTTCATTTTTCAGGGTAATGCCAGCTTCTGACCTGAGATGCCATACCACAGCCAGCTTTAGCAGATCCCATGGCCCAGAACAAACTGGTTGTACCCTGTATCACAGCTAAGATTGTTTTACAGAAGCTGAGAAAATAGATAGAGTTGACACAGTGAGAACCAGATGTATCAAAATAAAATTTATTCTTAAAATGGCTAGTTTACACATAACAGCAAAGGTTACATAAGGAAAAGTGCAATTAGTGGAGGAGGTTTATTTCACCTTAGTATTTAACATCTTGCTGCACTGCAAGTAGCTTCACACTCAGGCTATTATACTTCTTAGCCGTGGACAAAAATGTGATTTATTTTTTGATGTTAACACCATTTCTGTATAGCTGAAAGGTGTGCCAGCATTCACACCTTGCTGAGCATGTACTGGACAATTTCTCACACAAGTCTTGCATGAAACCCAAATAACATTTAGAGTTTGACAGCTCAGAAAGCTAAATTATAAGCATACAGATACAAAATATATATTAGTTTACTAAAGTCTAAAAAAAAATAAACTTTAAAAAAATGAGGTAAAATAAACCAGAAAAGTTTTCTATGTGCAAGCCGATATTCAGTCTAGAAAAAACTAGTAACAATCCTGCTCTTTTAAAGAAATTAGCTCTCACAAAGTGCAGCTAATTCACTGTCTTCAATATGAAGGACCTTGCCTATGTTACTTGTGAAAAGTCATGGCTAATGTTGCAATTAGGAGCAGGATACTCAACCATCAGATGCTGCAAGATTAGATCAGGTGATGAGTGGAATCACCTAATGATACTATAGAGTAGGAAATTCACAAATTGCTTTGTTTTGTTACCTAACCCCATTTCTGACATATCAGGGTGGCTTTAAAATTTTTTCAAAGGCACATTTTTCTTTTAATGTTGAAAGGCAACCACCTGCCTGCTAAGTAAGTAGGATGGTGAAGTCAAGGTTACATTTGATATCAAATGCAAGGCTTCACAAAGACAGTAAGGACAGAGATGCCTTCTTAAAGCAGTGGTCACGTCTACTACTCACTTTGCATCATTTTCTCTAGTCTCCTTTTCATCCCACACATCTTTCTCTGAGATTTAGAAAAACAGCTTTGGAAAGAAGTAAAATCAGAACATTGCACATCTCCAAGTTATGTAGAACATTCTACCTCTTCCCGTTTTCCCACTTTTCCATTATCCTCTCCAAGTTTCTTAACATGTATTGAAGCCACAAATCTTTGCCATGCATCCCTACCTGCCTTTGCCACAAGCATGTAGAGGGTCACAGCAAGCCCCTGACAGCATCTACTGCACTCCTGATAGGTGCAAAATGAGTTGTGACATTCTGTTTCCATCCCTGTGCACACACACATACTCTCACACACAGTAATCACAGCTTGCTGAGACACCATTGCCTTCCATACTACTTTGCAAGTCTCCCTCCTCGTGACCCAGGAGAGCTGACAGCAGGAAGAAAGCAGCATATATTTGAGATACAGGCAAGCTACTCCTATAGTACATAGCATACACATGAGCTGCAACTTGGTTTTCTTTCCTTCCAAGGATAAGGTTTGGCTAAGAACTTCAGGAGCATAATATGGTTTAACAAGTCCCACAGTCTAATGAACAATTGGATTTGTTCAGACAGCACACAAAACCTGCCAGGTGGTTTCACCATGCAGTATGTGAACCAGAAAACTAGCACTGTTCTGTTGCCAAATGGCAGGGTGCTTCCTCAGTAGTGTGGATTACCAATATGGTAATGAACTTTCAATCTGACCCAAGCTCTGCCACCGGGGAAAGAGGCCACTGGACAACCTTGGACTGCCCAGCTGATCAGGCTCTCTCTCTTGTCCTCTTCTCGAAGTCTGAAGATCTACATAGCCTTCCTTGGCAGATTGTATCTGAACACCATTAAACTTCCACTCTGCATGTACAATTTTGTAATTCTGACCCTCGTTATTGTCCCAGAAGGTATGTTCTCCACTTTGGTAAGAAATGCAAAACTCTATCTTCTCTTCAGAGGAAATGGCAGGAGGGAAATCAATGGTAAATGAGAAAGTATCATTTCCAGAATCACTGTAAACATTGTTCATGTACACACACTCAACATCTTTGTAGGTCTTCCACGTATCGAAAGTAATACGAACCTGAACCTTTTTCTCAAAGCTCACATTTTTTACTTTCACAGTGCCTGACAGCACCTTCTCTTGCAGGGTGCAGGTCTCCAGGCAGACCAGGTTCATCTGCAGACGGTTCCTGAAGTCCAGGTAGTCAGCTGAGGGCTGAGGGAAACCCAGAATCAAGTTTTTCTCCTCATGGAGTTTTAAGTCAGATGTTATGTCCTCAATGCCTAAGAGGTCAAACTGCAGATCCCACACAGAGGGCTCCTGGAACTCGGAGAAGGTGTGGATCACTGTCAGGGACAGCCCCTTGGAGTCTGCAAACACAACACGCTTCTTGGCTCGGGCTGGCGAGTGCTTCCAGCCACTCTTCTGATCTTCAGAGTCACATTTCACATGAAGACACGGCCTGAGAGGTTTGAGTCTGTTCACAAAGTTATTTCTTTGGCAGTCCTCGAGGGGGCTGAGAAAGCTCTTCAGCGGTGGAGAATGGGCTATGCAAATTCGCATGGCCATATCCACAGGCATGCTGGAGCTGGGCAGGGGTCTCGGGTCCAAGATCTGGATCATTCTGAATGGAGAAGAAACACAGGACGTTATCATTTATTACATCAGATAAGAAGGCTCTCAAGAATGCATATTTACTTCATCCATTCATTATTCACAGCCTCATCTCTGCACAGCTTTAAACAATGCAGCCTAAATGAAAATTGACAGTTCTACCTAAGGAACCAGGGTGAGACTAGTCAGTCATTTCTTGCCAATCCTAAACTTCTTCAATTCAAATCTACTGTCCTTTCTTTATCCAAACCTCTGAAAAACAGATTTTAGTGAAAGCTAATTGAACATATTTTCTTGAAAATACAGAAAAGAAATTCTACTAATGAGTAGAACAGATCCAGTTAAAGTGGAAGTCCTCATCCACTTGAGCTTCCCTCTTAGAGGCCCTAAGTGAGGTCTTAAAATTCCAACAAGCTGGATCAGCTGCCTCATCTCTGAGCACAGACAGAACTATATTAAGCAAGTTGCCTATCCCATCAGAGCATCAGATGAGGTTGTATGTATCTTTGTGCAGAACCATCATTCTGCGGCTCTGAACAACTACTAGTAGATCTTTTTGGCACTTGTTTGGTTGAATAAAAATTCTAAAGCACCTTTAGAAATATTTTTATGAACTATGAACTCAGGTCTAAGTAATAGGGCCCTTTGCACTGTTAATGTAAACTGATTGAAGCAGGAGGAAAAAAGTGGGAGAAGAGAGGGATTTTTCACCTCATTAGGATTCAAGAATTAACTTTAAAAAAACTTTTGATAATCCCTAGAGACCATGCTGAAAGTCTACTGCAAAGTATTCAATAAGAATGCTACAGTTTTTTTGCAAAGAGTTACTCATAACCCTCCCTCTCAGATGACAGACACCAAAATTACTCTGCAAGGCCATGACCCACTCAAAGCCAGATAGCTCAAATATCTCTAAAAAGAGGCTTCAACTGTAGCACTTCTCTGCGGAGATGGATTCAATCCTTGCTGGAAATGCAGTTTTGTTGAGTCACAGAAAGGCATTTGCTTTGTCACTTAAATAAATGGCTTTCTGCTTCCCAGGGTTCTCACTGGTATTCCAGAGCCCTGCCAAAAAGCAGAAGCAGTGCTGGCCTCATCTTATTGCATTTTTTTATTGTGGAATCTTTACCATAATAAGCAGTAGGAGGAGAGTACTCAAATCAAATTAATCAACTTTTGCTTTGCTTTATTAGGAAAAGAACTAAGGCTTCAGAAATACCCTCTCTGCAACTTTGGTGAGCCGAGTTTTTGCAGTACCGGGGGGAAGAAAAAAAAAAAGTGAGGGGGGAAAGCCCACCCAACACCGAACTAGCAAAGAACAGCCACGCATGCAAACCCCACGGCACAAGCGATGCGGGGGCAGTGCCCGGCGGGTCCCGCGGAGCGCAGCGAGCCCCCACTGGCACGGCCGGCGCTTACCTGGTGCGGTGCAGTGCTGGGGCCGTCACCGCCGCTCGGGGCCGCGNCTGGCGGCCGGACACGCTCCCGGCGCCCTCTCCTTGTCCGTGCCCGGAGCTGCCCCTGCTCCTCGTCCTTGGTGAAGGGCGGCAGCAGCTGCGGGCGCGCCGGGCTCCGCCGAGGGCCCGCTGTAGCAGGCGCCTTTCCCAGCGGCCAGGGAGCGAACCGGGATTCGCTGCACGGGCTTTGCTGCACGGGCTTTTCGCGTGCGGTGCATGCTACTGCGCCCGTGTGGGGCTGCTGCAGGGCGCTGCTAAAGGGGAACAGACCCACGTTAAATTATAGACTTCTCTGCTTCGTTGGGAAAGAGCTGGGGCCCTAAGTTGTAAGGTAATGCTCCCAGGACCAGAAATCCATCATCCTGGAATATAACTGCCTTTGTCCTCGGTGACAAAGTACTTTTGAACTTTTAATGTGAATGGTCCTGATGGCTCTTTACCTCCCACATCTGGTGATCTGTGCACTGTCTGAGGATGACAGGCCCTGCTGTAGGTCCCACGTTTTATCTACCGCGTTTTTCCAGAGGAAAAGGACAAGAGCTGGCAGAAGGCAGCCCCCCCCAGCATTAGCCATAGCAATACTGTGGCAGTGCTGGTGTCCCGCCTCCCAGGGGCTCCATGGCAGACAAGTCCTTGCAGAGGCTGTGGACAGCCCACAGGTGACAGCATGCTGTCTTCTGCAAGTTGTGAGTAATCCTACTAGGGAAGGTTCATCCCTGAATTACTTCTCTTCTAATACCATGTCCTGGTTGCTAACTTTCTCTCTGGGTCTTCTGTAGATCAAGAGTTCCACTGCCACCTTCTTGCTGCTCTTTCCCAAAGGTGGTAAGTCAACCTACAAGATGTGATAGGGAGTCTATGAACTGTGATTTTCTGAGTTCAAAGCTTTTACCAGTAGATGAGACCACATACAAATGAACAGCAGGAAGTCTTGTGTTCTACATGAAGTAAAGGGGGCTTACAGTGATAAACAGTAAAGGATTTTTCTGTTCTCGATTTGTGAGCAAAAGAAATTAAAAGCTCTACTGCTTATGTGTGAGAACTTATTAGAAGATAGGGTGTGAGCGTAGCAGATGATGACAAGGACACTTCCACCTTGGATTCAAGCTACACATAAGCAGAGAGAAGAGTCAGGAAAGGCTAGAGGCTCCTGCTGATGGATGCATGGCACATGGATCAGTATCTGCCTCTGTACATATAATGAGAGTATTCATGAGACAGTTAACATTTCAGTTTCTTAGTTCCACCCCTTGGTGACTGAAGTTCCTGCCTTTCATGACAGTATGTGACATTAAGTGTCACCCAGATGAAGCCTGAAGCAGTAACTGGCAAGGCAGACAAGGCTTTGGAAGGTCCTGCTCTGTTGCCCAGAGCCAGTTACTCAGGACAAACTTCCCTGGTTCTCCGTTTCTCAAGTTGCATCCCTGCTGCTCACATTGCTCTTCCTCTCTTTTCCCTTCTCTTATTTTTTGGTGAATGCTGGCTCCCTCTCAAAGGCAGATGATATTTTCTCATTGTTTGTCTACAGAAAGTGATAGAAAACAGCATCTGTGTGTTGGAAGCCTTACTAGTAGCCTTACCAGTCACAAGTTTATTTTTCTTTTGGAGGAGCTACTAAGACTTTCAGCCCCAGCCACCTTACCTCCAGTAAGCCAGGCCAAACATACACATGGCTATAAGGGAGGACTGGACACATGGCTGGCACTTACTAAATCTCTTCTACTTACACATTATAAAAATGAGTAAATAGCTCTGGAGTTTTATGAGCCTGTGCTACTTGAATCTTTGTCCATGCAGCTTCCCACACACACTGCTTAGCTGGGCTGCTGTGTTATCAGGGATCACGTGCGGCAGCTGGGGCTGCTCTATCACACTATCTACAAGCACTAAATAAGAGCTGCTTGAGGCCTGTAAAAAAAGGAGTTGCCTCAAGGCTTTCCTACATGTATTTCTGTTGCTGTGTAGTAGCTCATTGCACTGTTGGTGCTATAAAATATTTTGCTCCTGCTGTGTAAAAGCCTGTTTTGCCCAAACTGGAAAACATCTTGAAAGATTGTTTAAAGTGATACGTTAAGCAAAGAAACAGTAGTGAGATCCAGAGCCTTTCAGGGGCAGATCATTGCCCAAGTCAGTAAATACAGACTGGATACAGCAACTTTGTGCCTAATTGGTAATCTGGAGCACATTCATGGCCGTGGACTGGTGTCCCAGTTCCTGGTTGCCAATACAAGCAGAGAGCGTTGTGCAGAGCCAGGGTAACTCTTTCCTCATCCAGGGAGTTGTCCCTGCATTGAGGCAAACTGGCAGGGTTAGCTGAGTTAGCACACCAGTTTGTCCTGTCAGTGATGGCTCCCTAGCTGTGCTTTTTATAGAGGACTCAGGTTTCCAAATACTTTGGTTTGGCATCTTAAAATGTAGATCTGTCTGTCTGTCTTAGCTTTCAAATAGTGCTGCTAAAATAGGAGTACCAGAGGAAGAAAAATTACTGTCTTACTGTGCATTTGACAGCACTTTATGGCATATCTGCTGTTCTGACATTTGTAAGTGCACAATGGCAGAAATATATTACTGGAAAAAGCACAGCTGACTATAAAATCAAGCCCCATCACAGGGCATTGTACCTCCAACTGCTTCTGTAAGAAGGAAACCCAAATTGATCACCCAGACTAGTTCTTTGTCTTTTCCTGAAGAAGCGGCATCTTAGATGTAGTAAGTTAATTGTAACAAGTTAGCTATAGAAAACAGAGTTTTATTATAGTTACCATAGTTTCACTAAACCTTAAATGTATGTTTTTAAAAACAGTTTGCAGCCTAAATTGTCCAGATGCAATGTACAGCACAGGGTCACTTTCAAGGAGTTCATTGAGGTTGCTCGGTGACAAACAGGCAATTGGGTTAATGCTGTTCTGTTCAAAGACAAATGTGTAGTATTAGCTCCTCAGTGAATGCTTTTATATGCAGATGGTCCTCCGGGTCTTGCCATTCTTCACCTCACCTGGACTAACCAAGACCTTTCAATCAGCAGTTCTGGGAACAGATAATGAGTGATGGTGCCTTCCTGTCAGCTATCACACCGCAAAGGGCTGCTCTGGTCATCTGTTTGCTGGCTCTTTTCATTTTATGGGAATGAATTATCTGCTTTTTTTCAGCCTCTGTTCTGAAACTGAGTAATTAAGAAAGGATTTTTGTAGTTTACTCTGACTTTATTAATTTCAGGTTGCTCTGCTTCTTTGCTGTCCTCCCCCACAGCTTCAGGAGGGAAGAAAGGAAATACATTGCAGTGGAGAATGTAGAAAGACCAGAGGAGCCGTTAGCATTTAATTAAATCCTTTTGAAGCAAAGATAAGCAAATATTTCCTCAGAGCAAAGTGAAGTAATGACCACATTTATAGGTAAAAAAGTCTAGAGAGAAAAAACATATCTTCACTTGCATAGTAATGCATCTCTTGAGAAATCCTTGCTGTTTGCTGGGTGGGAGAACAGTGCTAACTTAATGCAGTTTCAGTATGAAATTGAGCAGGGAAGCTTTTTATTTGGTTTTGGGCTTGAAACTAAAACGAATTGCTAGGCACTGTATTGGTGTCATTAGAAAAAAGAATATGTCCACCTGAATTTGGCCAGCACGTATTTTGTTCCTGCAGCATCACACAACACCTGTGAATGAGACAGAGCTTTAATGACTTGGAAGAACATCTGTGGTAATAGACTGATAATTCCGTCACACAAGGTTTACAGCAACCCTTTTTTTACCTTGACTTGAGCTCTTCTGTTCAATATTTGTTCTCTGCTACTAACACTAATCTTTGTAAGTGTGTATTGTGTATGAAGTTGGGTTGCAGTTTTCTATGAATGTGAGGCAAATAGTGATTTTTCAGGTACATGGCAAGTCAATTGAGCCTGTAAGCCTTTGACAATTTAAAATTACTTTTAATGGTTTATCCGATGAAATACAGTGAGCAGAAGTTTTATTAAGTCCTAATAGAAGGCTATGTTCTTTACCTCCTTCTCAGAACCCTTTGGTGAACTTTGAAAATTACTAATGGTTGCAAACATATACCAAGGAAACTAGTCCTGAGAAACTCTGTTATTGTTTTAGGAATTTCTTCAGCACTGGCACAGTCCATACAAGGAAGAAATAAACTTTTGATATTTTTAGAATTTTTATTAGCCCATTTCTCATGGTTGGTGGGGGGGCTGGGTTTCAAGCAGATCCAATGTGCTACAGCCGTTGGGAAGCCCTCACTGAGATACCTGCAAATTGTAATCACTTGTTAATGGGCAAAGTAGAGAAAGTCTGGAAAAAAAATTGCACTGCTCTCACTACAATAGTGTCACAACCACCCCCTAGAGAGCAGGGCAAGCAACATGCAGCCAAATGCACATGCAAAGATGGATGGGGTTTATGTTTTCTTACAGCAATAGGATATGGGTCTAATTCTTTGGGCATTTATAGGGGTTCGAGGACTTACTCTGTTTCAGTCAATAGTGCAAGTTCTTGCCACTCTTGGAACTTTCTAAGGTTAAATTCAAAGACATTTAAATTCCTTGAAACTGAAAGCTTTGGACGGAAGTAGAAGATAGAAATTGATCTAAAATATCTAATCTTGTTAAGGCTGATTAATGATAAATTAGTCAATTGTAGATGAGTCATCACGTTGAAAATGTATAGTGACAGAGAAGTGTGTTGCTTTCTGAAAAAAAGTGACATGCAAAACGCAAGAAAACATCTCAGGCTGCTCAAATGTTTAATGTTATGTGATTATATTAAATTCTGGATATTTTGGGCAAAATTCCCAAAACTGATTTTAAGCAAAATGCAGTCTTTTAGAAGTACAATTGCTTTGCTAGTATGTAGTAAGATGAAATAAAGACAATGCCACATTATTTATAAATTGCTGCAATGTAGAGTAAAAAAAGGAAAGAAAACCAAAAGAAGGAAGAGCATAAATGTAGGTATTCATTCGTGGAATAACCTGAACTTTCCATTAAGTGTTTTACAAGAGTGCAGAAAACAAAACACATACATATATTTTATGCATGAGTATAAATCTGGCTTATAAATACAGACCATTCACTTTTAAGAATGCAAAGGCTCTCCTAGATGTCTGAAATAAATGCAGCATTTCGATATTACAACATTCTTTTTCTCCATTTTTTGTGGGTTTTATTTTTAACCCCACACCTGATATGGTTGAACCTTGATAATCTGTGGCCAAGCATTTTATAAATATAAATCACGTTGCTGTGTGTAGATAATCAGTGTTTATTCTGTCTTTTTTTTTTCCTAGGCCCAGGTGAAGGAATTATCTCTGCTGATGAATAGTCTTTTCCAAATAAAACAGTAAGTGAAATGCTGCTTTGTGAAATTTGGTTTATGCTTAATGTTGTGTGAAGAAGCAAGTGTTGGTTGAGCAGACACTTCCATCAGCTATGTGGGCAGTATTCTCGTTCTTTGCAATCTCTCAAGGAAAAATGTGGGTTTTTATCCACATGTGCACAATTCCCTACAGACTCGCAGGAGCCACATGATTATTCAATGTGATTAACATTCCCATAAAATTTATGTTGAATAAAACCTTCATCCTAAATAAGCATTGCTATATCTGACAGCAGCCCAACTAACAGCTGCAAGATGTTCACACTGAGTGTTTAGAAGTCCTAGAAGGGTCTGAGTAACACTCCTTTTCTTGTCCTGCCACCCAAGAGACATGATCCATTTCTCTATTTTAGGTTCTCTTACAAGGTTCTTTTTGTCTTGTGTATCACTAGGGAAGAAGGGGGCTTGGAAATCAGTACAGTGAAATTCTGTGCCAAGTTTTTCTTGGATTTTCTGTGTAGGGAAAAAGCTCCCCTATGGCATACGTCTAAGAGATGAATGAATGAAGCTTTTCTCTCTCAGATTTAGTTTAATTTCTAACCACTTCCGACAAAAAAAATTGAGTTTCCCAGGATCTGACCTAGTTATCCCTCTTTGGGTGCAGCATACATATGTATATGAATGTATATTTCCCCAGTTTCATGGAGGTCAAATTTCATGCAGACATTCACTTTGTTTTTAGATTTGCTGGAAAGAATGAAGCTCTTCAATCCAAGTGCTGTAACATCATCAGTCCTCTTTCATCCTGCAGTGGAGGGGGAAGTAGTTATGGTCCTGAGCGTAGAAAGATTTGTGGCCTAAATAATATATTTGCAATAAATTGGTTTCTTTGGGTTATTCTTAGATGCTGCTTCCCAGAACACAGATGGCTTACTGTCAAAATGTGCTTGCTCCACATATGCAATAATGCTTACAGTAAGTTTTGCAAGATTTAAAATGGTTTTAATCAGTGAGAATAATCTTGCATGCTTCTCTGGAGAATTGCAGTCACAGAACAGTGGAGGCTGCAAGAGGCCTTTTGAGGTCACATAATCCAGTCTCCTCCTCAAAGCAGAAATAGCTTTGAATAGCAAAATAGGAATAGCAAAGTTAGATCTGGCTGCTCAGGTTGCTTGTCCAGCTGAGCTTTTAACACCTTCAAGGACACAGCCTTTAGACAACCTGTGCCAGTGCTAACAACTCTATTAATTTTTTCTGTTTATCTGTCTGGAATTCCTGTTTTGCAACACGTGACCACTGCCTCTTTTCCTTTTGCTGTACTTCTCAAGGAAAAGTCTGGCTTCATCTTCTCTCAATTTCTTCTTAGCAGTGGGAGGCTGCACTCTGACCCACTCTAACTTAACTTTTCTCTTGCAAGTGAAGCAAAGTCAGCTCCCTCAGTCTCACCTTCGGCAGCACATTCCAGGCCATTAACCATGCTGGTGGAGCTTCCACTGCTCTTAATGCAAACTTGATGCTTGAATGCAAACCTAACCCCCACACATCCTTCTTGGCTGGTTCTTTTTAACCACTCTGTGTTCACCAGGCAACTGGATGGACTTAATTCATTGAGCAAAACACAGCTCATGCCCTAGATTCATCTACCCTTCACTCTGCTGCAAGGGCAAGGATCTCACCTTGGTGATGCTGACAAGCATTTCCTAGTCATAATGTACACTTTAAGGGTATGGGGAGTTGAGGGCTTTCATCTGAAGAGAAATCACTGAGTATGTTGGGAGGAAAAAGGAATTCTGTTTTTATTCCCAGATTAGGAGAAAGCAAAAAGCTTCTCTTGACCCAGAGGTAGCTAGAAGTTTTTCTTTTTAACAAGGTTGTAATGTTGAAAGGAATAAACATCCAACAGAGTGCTTCTTGGAAACCTAAAATTTAAAAAACAAAGCCAACCTTTCTTTTTGCCTTCAGCAAAGAGTTCTGTCCCTTTGCAGAGAATGAGATGGGACACAAAATGACATGTGGCATTGATAGCATGGCATTGATCACATGGCATTTGTGTCCTTCTCCTAGGTGTGGGAAAACTCATCCTGAAGTATTTGATCCTTTTTATACACCCATATATTTCTCTGCAGTATATTTATGCATGCAGGATGCATAGCTGTAACAGGAGAGACTCAGAGAGATGGAGCCCAGTCAAAGCAGTTTCAGCCTATTCATAGGACAGGAGATTGTTGTCACCAAGCCAGGGCCTGGCCATATCAACTGGCTTTTATGGGAGAGGAAGTTGTGGTTCTGTCCTTTGGGAGCAAGTGAGGGAATGCAGAGAAGTAAAATAGTTACACAATAAATCTTTTTCCATCCCATTTAAATTACTAACTTTTAAAATTTCTCTGTAGCCCAAGGGAAATAAAAGTTGCTCCCTTGGTAGCTTTTTTTCTCAGGGCAGTAATACAGACAGTGAGCATGAAAGAAAATCAACTCTAGTTCTGTATAACACAGGTAGTACAGAAATGATGCATTCATTTTATTACTGCCATCATATATTACACATTTGGCTTCTCAAGATAATAGCCATATTCATAATTTATACACTCTGTGCTTGAATATCCCACAAAGAATGTATTTAAGGAGAAACTTCTCTGCTAGTCATAGCACAACAACGTTGAAAGCAGGATGGGGTGTTGGTCAATGGAATGTCTCTGTTTTAGAAATTACACCCTATTATCAGGGCCGCTGGTTTCAAAATCAGGTTATGCATGCCCTGCAGGTATAATACCAGAAAATAAAATAGTATACCTGGCCCTTTTATATAACACAATGTAAGTACAGATAGAGGAGGAGAAGTGGTGATTCATTACCTGTTCATCCAAAAACCAAGAATGCTGATTCACATGCTAGATACTAAAGCTTCACAAGTCTAAACGTAGTCTTGACTGTTGTCAAATCATCTTTCTAGATGCTGTGCACAGGAGATGGGCTATGCATTCTGTCACTGATCTTCTGAATCAAAAGGTCTAGATCAGCCTTAGAGTCAGTAGCATTTAATGTCTCTTCTAGTATTTCCTACTTCTACCATCCCTTGTTATAAGTTTTGCAAATGATATAGCACTTATTTTGTCCTCTGTGTTTTCAAACAGCATATAGAACTTTAAAAATACGTAATGTAGTTTACAGAATACTACAGCTTTTTATTCCAGGCTTATGCTTGTGCCTTGCTTTTTATGATAGCCATATACAAAAATGAAGGCAAATTAATCCTTCTTGCAGGAAAAAGTCATTCTGTCCAAGACAGGGAGCTTTCTGGACTCAGATGTTCATGGTTTTTACTTTTACATCAGTTTGCCCAAGTTAGCAAAACATTCTTTCTACAATTTTTATCAAAATAAGACATTAATCTCTATTTTGTTTAAACTGTATAAACTATTAGAGTTGGATGCAAAGTTGATAATAAACAGCTGTTCCTAATGAAACTGCATGAGATCTACTCCAGTGTAAGCACATCAGACTGGTGTGAAGTATGAATAACCTCTACCACATAAATATAAAGAGTCCCTGCCCTGATTCTCTGGCTGACATTTCTAATGATACCTTCTCAGCTAAGTCAATAGAGATATAGTCTCATGGTTTCATGGGTCTTTGAGATCCTCTGTTCTCAGGATCATTTCCTTCTTTATCCATATGTATTTGAAAGAGTAATTATACTCCTGAAGATCTTTCCCTGAACAGTGTTACCACACTCTGTGTGTAACCCTTACAATGCAACTAATAACAAGGGTGGGAACTCCCACTTGAAACTCCTACCAGGCTTTTCTTGATGGGGCAAGATGATGCTTAGAATCACATTCAGTGGGATGTGTTTCGAGTTTAGGGACAATTATACTTTCACTCTGCATCATCCCCACAGCCACAATAGTTTGCAGAAATTTAACAGAGCATGGGGTTCCTTTAAATCTGTGGGTTTCTGTACTTGAGTAGCAGTTTACTATAATCAGATCAAATGGCAAAAACGAACACAAATCTGTTGTAATGCTGAAAAAAATGCCATAAAAAACTTACATGTTGCCAGTTTCATGAAGTGTTGCCTAACATTTATTTCATCTGTCTGTATTATCTGTTTATGGAAGAAGGAGTTGTTCAGCAGACCAGCTGAGCAAACCTACTTTCCCTGCAGATTCATCTTGGTGTAAGTTTAACAGTGGAATGACGATGTTTCCATCCCTTATCAGAGTTAGATGGTCAAAGATCTGAATTAGAGCAAGACTTCATAGCAGGATTACAGATAAACCAGTCTATGTACACTCCAACAACCTGTAGCCAAAGTATGGTAGAACTCTTTGAGCTGCTGCTATGTAACTACTGCAGCATTATAACTACTACCAAAATGTATTGTGACTCCATTGTTGATGTATAGTATCAAATCTTACCCCAGTTTTCTTCCTTTCTAAGTCTTCCTAGTAGATGAGTTCAATTACCCACTGAGACTTCACTCTTGCAGATAATTGACTACTCAGCCACCTTAAATTTGCCTTTGGTAGCCAGGCTCAGAGGGCTGATTATAGGATGGCTGATACAAAAAGCGTATGCATGGATTTAGAGTGGGTGAAAGAGATGTAAGCATACATCCTGAGAAAATGCTTAGTTTGCTTGCTCTTTTTAAATCTGAAATACAGGGCACTGATTTCATGCCAGGGGACACTTTTGAATAGAAATGTCTGGAATTGCCTACTAAATTTGGCTTAACTTGAACTAGGAGGCAGAGAGCAGGGGTAAATCATGATGGAAAAGACTGGATGTAGGCTAGGAAAAAATTGAGCTAGAGGCTCTGTATCTAGAGGCTTTCTTCTGTCTCTGAGCAGATGCCATGACAGAGCCCTATTTTTATGGGGTCATGCATTTTCTTCAAAGGGGAACCAGAAGGGAGCACTGCCAGTTCATGTTGGTCCTTTTCTCCCATCACAAATGTCATAATTTAAATGTAACGTGACAAGAAAGAACCAAGCAAAAATAATTTAGATACATTGTCTAAATATGAAGGGAAATTTAAAGTCTTCATAAATCGTGTATTTTCACTGCAGATAAATGTTTTGTAGGCACATTTGAATTTATCTAAACATAATTACTCTGATAGAAATTCAGTCTTGGATGTTAAAAAAAAAACCCAAACCAAAACCTTTTAGTGTCCTTGAGCAGTGCTAAGTACAAGGTCTCTAATTCAGAGGAGATGCTGGCCACTGCCCTTCCTTTGCTCTGTTTCCTTCACCTTGTGCCTCAAGCACAGCACAAAATTTAGGAAAAGGTGACAGCTAAAATGACACGTGGCATTTTAAGAAGTACGTTTTCCTGACATCCCATTTCTTCTCCTATCTTTTTTTTTGTCCCTGCAGTTAGAGGAGCTGTGTTAATCATGAGTGTCTAACAGCTCTGTGTGCCAGTCTTGGGGCTGGGCTCACATATCTGCACAACAAACTCTCCAGAGTGGCAAACTGCTGCATGGACTGAGGCAAGGCAGGTTACTGAGGGAATGTAACAGGGACTCAATGTGCCATTCTTGCCCAGAGGACACATCCTCCCATCTGTAGCTAGCAGAAGACAGTCAAGAATTGATTCAGTGAGTCCTTCTAAGAAATTTAGAGTCATGTCAGGAGTTTGCTGAAGACAGAGCAGGACTTGAGGTGAACTCCTTTGTCCTGAAAAATTACTAAGAGCAGTCATTTGTCAGCTGTCAGTGGCAGCTGAGAGGCAGCTTCCAAGGTGAGCAGCCTGTGAGCTCCAAAGTGGTGCCTCACACAATCAGTGAATTAGTCTTACCATATGCTAACACACCAGGTGCAAAAACAAGGTTAGTGTGTCAGTGGATCTGCTGCAAACACGTGCCAATTTTGTAGCACAAACGCACAATTATTAACATGTATTTGAAAGGAAAGGCTCTACACCATATTCAGAAGCAACTTAAAAATAGGAGAGTGTTAGTTTCACATAGATAAACTTGGAGGACTGACACAAGATAATAAAAGGTACATAGCAAAGGAAAAGAACATTCAAATAAATCTCTGCAGGTCACTGTGGCCCTGCTTTGAATTCTTTCCAAATTTAGCCTAGAGTGTCCATGCCCATGTCAAGTTCTTTTTTGTACACAGCACAGCAGAACTGGTCCAAGCTAAGCTTCAAACAGAAAAACAAATTCCATTATCTCTTTCACAGTTTTCCTTCTTAATCACTTGATAACTTAAAACTTTCCAGTAGCTGACAGAAAATTTGCTAGTTAAGAAGTTGTTTAGAGGTCCCTGAATTGAAAGTCAGAATATGAAGTGAACACCAATCAAGGTATCAAGAAACTACGACTAGTCCTTGGAAAGGTTGTTACTGTTTGGGGCTTTTTTTTGTAAACATACTTTTTCCTACAAGAGAAGGAATATAATTTTTCCTATTAAGTAGCCACAAAGTGCAGATAATTGTCAGTCACTGGTGAAAATATTTCTCCCACACCTCCCAAAATTCAAAAAATTCTTAGAATTTTTTTATATGGAGTTTTTTTATTGTTTGGGATTCTTGGTTAACATTTATGTAAATGGTTCCATTTAGTAATTTTAAGTGCTGCAGTGTTTTGCAAAAGAACAGGATACAAAATATCCTATGTGCAGAATTACAATTTAGTTTGTTATCCACATTTCTAATGGAGTTTTTAGCATAACATAAGCACCGTGTTGGCCTAAAAAATCAAGGTCTTTTACTGATTTTAAATTCCTGGTTTGAAACTTTTTGACACATGATTCACGTTATGTTTACAGTGGTCTCTTCATTCAACTTCTTTTTGCCTAAACAATGGACAGAAGGCAGGGTTTCCAAATGGCACCATGATCTAAGATTTATTAAGGTGCTTGGCATCAGAATTAAAAAGAACATCAGACTTTGCCATTACTCGCAATAGCCACATACCCAGCTGCTTTGCACAATTCCTCCCAATGTAGACACAGAGGGGCTATATTAAGCCTTGTCACACTTTGAATTTGGAACCCCTGTCCAAAGAGTATAATGTCACCTAAGCTTTCACATTTGTACCGGGAACAGCTAGAGCAGAAGCAGGGTTTTAAAAGAGGACACTGGCAGTTTGCCTGAAAAAAAAAAAACAAAAAAACCAAACAAACAAAAAAACCAACCAAACAAAAAACCACAAACAAACAAACAAAAAAAAAACCACCCAAAAAAAACAACACCAAAACTGCCAGTAAATCATCTGTCTAAAGCATCTGGACAAAGTGTAACTTAGAAATTAAAAAGAATCAATAACCAGGCAACTTCAAAATACAAACACACAATCTTGGATTCCTTGTTTCTTTGTCAAGAAAAAGTATATTTCCAAAGTAAGTCAGTAACTAAAGGTAAAATCTGGTTTCTCAGGCTGCTTTCCTAAAGGAGGAGCTTCAGTGCTGTGCCAAGCTGACTTCTGTCCATACATACAGATCTAGAGTAACTCTGTGAGCTTGCCCTGTGTGGAAGCATAGCTTGGATTTCATCGTTTCTGATCAGACTAATAATAATAGCAAGGCTATGACTACTCCATTCTGCCAACAGAACTATTCAGGTGGTTCTGATATCACTTTGCAGGACATCTGCTTTTACTTCACTCCTCTTTCATTCCTGAATTAACTCTTGCCACACCTAGAGTGAACTCTTCTACCATCCCAACTGGGTAATTACCTCAATAAAAAAGACAAGATAGCTGTATAAATGCTCTGCAAGAGTTCACACAGCAGTGTTGTACTCCCTGCCCATCCTCCATCCACCCTGCTGCCTCACAAGTCCCTTGTATCCTGCAGCCTTCGTGGCCCTGTGCAGTGTAAGGCACCAGCTCACACCATGTCTAAACCCAAGCTTCCAAGTCAGCATCTGCTGGAGAAGAATGTTGCTTTAGAGAGTGGTCTCAGGGTGGCCATTAATACATAATTTAGATTTAAATACTATGGTTTCCCATAGCTTTTTTGAACAATGTAAGTAGCATGAATACTTGTTTAATTTCTTATTAAATTGAAGCATAATATCTTCTGGTTTCTGCTTCTTCTCTTCAGGGACTTATTAAATATTCCTTTTAAGAATGTTATGAGTTCAGCATCAAAGTACATCATAAGTCTGTCCAGAAATAAATAACACAGTGCTGAGGAATGTTAGCTAAGGGAATCTATAGCAGATTTATTTCTTTCTCTCCCACTGTTCTGTCAGTGCAGAGGCAAAGCCTCCAGATTCTTCTCCTATCCTAAAGGGACTGGCAGTTGACCAGCTTAATTAGCAAAGCATTTAGGCATGTTACTGAACTTCCAAAAGCAGGTCTCTCTATGTAAGCCAACATGACTACTCCAAATATTCCAATACTTTGCTAGACAGAACTAGGCCACATGGGGAAAAAAATAACTAATTCAGCTCTTAGCCAAGGTGGGCTACACCTACAGGACTCGGTGAGATCTCTGCTAAATGCAGACCAGAAGATGGTGTTACTGTGCTGTTAGATGCAAAAGACAGTTTCTACTTCACAATCTCTATAAGGTAAATCCAACTTCCCAGAATTTCCCTCTCTGTGCTACCTGAGCAGATGCCAAGTGAGAATTGCTCAGAAAAAGTACAATTTTATTTTATTCCAAGTTTTGCTAAAAGCTCTTTTGGCTAATTTGGAGGATTCCTAATACCTCCTGATTTTTCCTTACTGTGATTGCTCTGTCTTGGATAAAATGAACAGAGGCATGTATCAGTTGTGGTAAATTTGCACTGTCTCCTCTCAGATCTTTGCTACAGCACAGATTGCTTTTGGATCATTCAATCTAGCTATAAAAAGAGAAACTGATATTCCTAATAGGATTATTAAATATTGTTACAGTGTAAAGTGCCTGAATGGAGAAGAAAACCCTTGAGCCATTTGTGCATGTGCTGTCATCAGTTCTGCAGTGCTCTGCACCCTTCTGAATGCACAGATGACTTTTCTGGTTGGGTCAAACTGACTCAAATGATAATTTGTTTGCCTACAATTTAAGATCCCTAGTAACTAGCACGCATTCCATGTATTTTTTCCAAGAATGCCGTTTATCTTGGATCAAATACAAATTAGGCCAACTTGTATCCAGTGTTTATCTGTTGCAGAGGACTTCTGTTTACAAGCTAAGAGGGCCACAAGAACATCTGGGTCCTGTCATCTAGACTGCAAAGGCTATTCTGGTCTACACTGAATAGTTTCCATGCAAGAACAGTATTGAGGAAGACAGCAGTAGCTCTGCTCCATGAGCTGTCCAGACAGCAGAGAAAGGATCATCAGTGAAATTATTTCTGAAGAAAACCAGTTAGTAACCTAATGTGGAAAAGCTATTTCACTGTTAGATGCCTATGGGACCTTTATTTGTGTGCACACATATTGTGTGCAGTGATAGCATTTCAAATGTCTTTAAGGTTTTAAGATCTTCATCATGCTCACTTCTCCACACCAGTCTAACCTTCCATTCAGCTGCTCTGTTTCCAGTCTTGAAGTTGTTCAAGTCATGAGGCAGATCTGGAAGTAAAATAGGCCCCCACTGGGCATTTTCTGGGGAAGGGAGGTAGGAGACTCAGTTAAGTATTCCTCATCTTGAAGACCAAAGGGCCTGGCCAGATGAGGCAAAGAATTGAAAAGGAAAGAGTGAAGGATGACCATTCATGCACCTGGAACGATTCCAGAGAGATAGAACCTGAGATATATTTAGATCTAACCCCAAGTAACCTGGCTGTTGAAATGAAATCTTGTGTAACTTCACCTTAGCAGCAATAGTTGGCATTTATGTAATTATGTGAAGTAAAAATTACCTAATTTTTAGTTATAAAGAAATGTATTCTGTAACCTCTAAAATATAAAAAGGAAAACTTTTAAATACATTTCCCAGATAGCTAATATCCTCATTACACAGCATTACCCTATACAGCAAAAAGTATTGCCATTTAAAGAGGAATTTATCAGGTATTAGGCATTGGCTGTACTGGCCAAGTACACAGTGTCATGCTAAATAATCACATTCCCAGGTGAAATTTAGCACCATTTACTATTTTTAGGCAGTCAGATTACATCACTCTGTACCCGTGGTCTTGAGAGTGACCATAAGGCAACATTTCAACAATCAAGCCATGTTTGATAAAAGAAGAAAATCAGTAATTTTCTGGACTGAATGGAAAAATTATCTTCCATGGACAAATAAAGACATAAATTACTGGTATAAGGCTTGATAAAAACTATATAGAAGAAATCTCAGCTGCTTAAAATAATTAGACAATTAAAAAAGATCAGAGAAATAATCCTAGAATAAACTGCCTGAATAAAGTGCTTAAAATTTTCTCTCTCTTGCTAAAAAACCCAAAATCCAGAGAAAGGCTATGTATACACATAAATGAATGGTATGTTGCCATGCATTGGTGTCCATGAACTGTGATGGAAACCAACAATACTTAATTTGCTAATATTTTCACTTCCCTTAAATTGACAATAAACAAAGCCAACAAATTTGCTATTCTGTTTAAAAATCGAGAAAGAGAGAGAATGATGCCGAAGACATCTTACTTTCAAAATGTTTTAATAAACTCCACTGTAAAATTCAGTGAGCCTTTTGTAAAGTATCAGTCAAACTGGTGCAAGATTCTTTTCCTTGCACATATTTAGTCAGGTAATACATACAAAAATAAAGACCTATGTAACACAATTTTAAAATATTGCCAGATTAAGAGCTTTCAATTTATTTTTTTCAATTTAATTTGCTTTCAACACTGTTCAAGTGTACAGTTATTTTAGAACGTTTTCACTACTCGATATTTTCTAACATTTGTTAGAATCAAGTCTTTGATAAATTTAAGGTGTTACCAGCAGTTCTGCTGTGCTTTTTTTGATCTCAGAGGTCTGATAAAGGGATTCTGTCTTCAACTGACTCATAGAACAAATAAATGAAATAGATTTCCCTTAAGCGAGGATTAGCCACTTAGTTGCAGTGTGGCTGTCTACTTTGTGTTCAGGTAGGAAGAAAAATATCTTTTCCTGGTAAATATCTGAGTATTATGACATTTTTCTGCTAAAGACAAAAATATCTTTGGATGAAGATTTTAAACCTTGCTTGCAGGAACATAAGGATTGTCTTAATGGAGCACTTTTTTCCTCAAAGGATATCCCTCGCTACTCTACCCTCTTTGAGACATTACTGGTTACAATGAATTTTAAGGTGTGGGAAAAATGCTCCCAAAGAACAAGTTTCTGGTTGTAATGTTGGTTTAGCTCCATGACAACTTACACTTAGTAGGATATATACATAACTGTGTTCACTTCTCATAATCCTCCTTTTAAAAAGAAAAAATTGTATTTATTTTTATAGTTTTCTACTGAAAATTTCTGACCATTAGAATGTGACTCCAGCAACCATTTGAACATGTTTCCTACTTTCTGTCACTCAGAAATCTGCATAAATATATTCTTCACAGTAAGTCTTAGGATTTTAATGGCTTCATGTCTGATTTTAATACCACTGTGATGACATTCCTTCTTCTCATCACAACTCCTCTTCTGAATCACTGCCATGGACTACTTTTCAGCAGGAGCCTTCCATTAGAAATACTGAAATTCACTGGATTTGACAATTATTACTTCATGGTGAAACTATAAAAACTTCTTAAACTAGTTTTTTCTTAGGCTGAAGTCAAGAATAGCCTGTTCATTTTCCTATTTTTTTCCCCTGGACTGTGGAACTAGCTGTTCTAAGAAGCCATCATTTTAATTGTTGAGAAATTGCCTCTCAAAGATCTGTTCTGAAATAAAAACTTGACAATCTATGTGCAACTATTTGGAGGGGTACACTGCTACTTTCTTAAAAAACATTACATTTAGTTTCTTCTTTGCTTTCCTTCACACTGCCTGCTCTGTATGGTATTTACAGGCAACCAATTTAGGTATCCAAATTAAAAGTATAGGCTTCTTATGCCATCAGTGGAAAGAGGAACAGTGCTTCAGAGGGCAATGAAGAGTAAAACACTGAGAAACCTGCCTGCTTTGTCAATTATTTGGAGGACCTGGACACTTCTGTTAAGTGCCCAGGACAGACTGTGAAGATGTCTGAACCTTCACAGAGCCTTTTTAATTTTTGCTTTTAATTTGGACAGAAATCAAATACCAAAATTTGTTAATAAAATGTCACTTGAACTTCAATTTAAATGCATGGAGTGTCTCTTGCCACTTGTGGGTTGCTCCTCTGAAATAGTCTCCCTTAAGATGATTTTTCAAGAGAATTACTCTTTCCCTATTACTGTCTCAGTCAGTTCTACACAGATTATAACCTAATTAGCCCACAATTTTTTTTTCTTTTGATTGGCTTCAGAAAAATGAATTCCATGGTTGGAAACATATTCTGGTTTGCCTTTAATTGCTTTTAGCATTTTCATATTATTATACCTCTTTGAGGTACAGATGAATCTGTTTTGCTGGCATCCCCAGTCAATACTGATCTTTGGCCCTACTGCTCCTCTGCTGCTTTTGGTTTCTTCCCAATAAAAAATAACTTCCCAGGCCCCTGCCACGTTCCCATGCTGGCACCCTGTGCAATTCTGCTTTGCATGCAAGGAGCCTACACTTTTTAAAAAGCTCTCTGTCATCCCAGAATGTTCCAGGCACTACAAAAAAACAAACAAGAGCTCCCTTTAAGCCCTCTAGACTTGTTTCTGTCCAGCAGTTTTTGACAGAAAACTGGAACAATTTTAAACAAATCACAGGCATCCTGGACCAAAGGGTTTTTTATTCTGTGTAATCTAGTTTCCATGAACTCTCATACACTTATCTGTGCTGCTGGTGTCCAGATCACAAGCTTCTCCCTACCACTAAAAAGAATCTTCTCTAACTGCTGCTCACCACAGCTAGTCATGAAGCTGCTGAACCATTATCTTGGTTGCTGCATACACAGATATTTTGATAACTAAATTGCCTACCATTACAGCTTGTTAACAACCCACAGTGTATCCCCATCTCCTGGAGGGACCACTCTTTATGTCCTTTGTGTTTGCTCCTCTCTGAAAAGCTCAGTTTCTCAACATTTCATGATCTCCAGGTCTCCTTTCTTTCTTTTATTTTTTTTAATCCCTTTATTATTCCAGAACAACATTTTATAATTATTACACTTTACCCCCAACTGCTGGTAAAATAGAGGTGGTACATATAAAACACCACTAACTACACATGGGTAACTGGCAGAGAAAAANCTCCGCTTCCCCCCGCCCCCTTCCTTTTTATCTCCTTTCCTTTCCTGCCCTCTAGTGACCAACGAAGCATGTTTCTAAACAAACTGAGCACGGCTTCAAAATACTTCATGTTTCTGTTTTGTGAGGTTATGCCACCAGAATAAATACAATTCAAAGGTAGAGGACATTGGTATATCACAAATTACACTGAAAGGAATAACAGTGAAATTTTTCTGAGCTGTTCACGGCTGAGCCTCTCAGGCTGGGTTAATAACAAAGCCCCTGCTGCCTCTAGAAAAGTCCCCACCACGTGTATTGGGTGGGATTTGGCATATAGTTCAGCTATGGTTTTCTAACCATGATATTGTAAAGAAGAAAGAAGAAAAATATTGGATTTTATAGATTATTTTCTCATAAAATAAACATATAAATAACATAAAAAGGAGGGGGAATCTCAAAAATCACTGTGAAGGCTATTGATACACCAGTGCTAAAACAGGCTGAGAGCCTTTGCCTCCTTGAATTCAAGGCTAACTGAATCCTGCTCTTACAGTATAATATTTTTTTAATTGTTTCCATTCATATTGACCTGCTGTACTTTCACACTCAAGCTATCACAAAGATGTGCTGGCAAAGGAAGTCAGGTTACAGATAATTTAGAATAATAGTATCTTTTGGGTACGGTGATGTGGAGAGAATGTATAGTTTATTTCAGGCCATGCTCTTTATAATTGTGCTCCAGTGGAACAGTGAAATATTGTTCTGGATTTAAAATTACTTAGAAGACCTGAGAAGCAGGATGTGTGTGTTTGTATTTACACAAGTATTTGCACCTCCACAGATTTCTAGATATAAAGTCCCTTCTTCATTTTGAAATGAAAGCAGTCAAGTTAGTGCATTTGCTACTTCTGCTGTAGGCTCAGAGAAGGGTTTATGAACTCAAAAGCTTGTATAGTTTTTCCAGCTATGCTAATGGTGATANCATGCAAGGAGCCTACACTTTTTAAAAAGCTCTCTGTCATCCCAGAATGTTCCAGGCACTACAAAAAAACAAACAAGAGCTCCCTTTAAGCCCTCTAGACTTGCTTCTGTCTAGCAGTTTTTGACAGAAAACTGGAACAATTTTAAACAAATCACAGGCATCCTGGACCAAAGGCTTTTTTATTCTGTGTAATCTAGTTTCCATGAACTCTCATACACTTATCTGTGCTGCTGGTGTCCAGATCACAAGCTTCTCCCTACCACTAAAAGGAATCTTCTCTAACTGCTGCTCACCACAGCTAGTCATGAAGCTGCTGAACCATTATCTTGGTTGCTGCATACACAGATATTTTGATAACTAAATTGCCTACCATTACAGCTTGTTAACAACCCACAGTGTATCCCCATCTCCTGGAGGGACCACTCTTTATGTCCTTTGTGTTTGCTCCTCTCTGAAAAGCTCAGTTTCTCAACATTTCATGATCTCCAGGTCTCCTTTCTTTCTTTTATTTTTTTTAATCCCTTTATTATTCCAGAACAACATTTTATAATTATTACACTTTACCCCCAACTGCTGGTAAAATAGAGGTGGTACATATAAAACACCACTAGCTACACATGGGTAACTGGCAGAGAAAAATAACTAGTTCCTGCTTGTTTAAGAGACACAGCAAAAGTACTTGATGGATTAAATAACAAGGGGAAGGGATAAAGTGTCTTTAAAGATCCAGTATTAATATATTTGCTGATGTACAGCCTGTACTGCTTTGATTTTACAGTGAGTCTGTATTTCTTAAATCAATCTTTTCATTTAGAAAAAGAACCTTGCACTGAGAAATTTTCTACTTATAGTTATAAAAATTTAGTAATAAACAGCAGATAACTTCTGTTTCTCTCCAAAAAACACCCTTTCCTTTATAGGAATGTTTTGTTATTTCCTCATGTACACATTAATTGTGCCTGGTTTGGGCTTTTTTTCCAAGCCTCATCTGAAAATACTTCAAATGGAATAAATTTAAAATCATTCTGCTTTTGGAATAAGCTACATTTCTGAACTCTTGAAATGTTCTATTTATTCTAGCATTTCACTTTGCTTCCAAGAGCAAGGCAAAGCACTGCAGGGACCAAATAGAAAGAACTGGAAAATCCTCATAACATGAAGGGCTGACAGCCAAAAATTCTGAATCTGATGGGCTGTCGTGTAGATTGGCAAGAACAATGCCTCTCCCCATAAGTAAGCCTTAATCTCCTAAGCAGAAAGGAAAAGCATTTCTTTTTAAGGTTGCTTTAGTCTTTCCTTACCAAACAGTCCTTATTTTTCTCTCTTTTTCTTTCTCTAT
>VXBB01023420.1:173995-217164 GCA_013399915.1 Illadopsis cleaveri
CGGCCCCGGGGCCGAGTCGGTGTCACCCGTGCCGTGGGGGTCGCCGAGCCGTACAGCTGCGCCGGCTCGCCTATTTCCTTTTTCTTTTTTTCCTCCTTTTTTTAAAAAAAAACAAACCTCATCTGGCTTTGAGGCCACATCTGGAGTGGGTTTTTTTACTGTTCATATTGTGACACATGAGCTCTGACAGGGACACATGTCCCACGTACCGTTCTCATGGATTTCAGCAGGCCTGTGCATTTTTAAAATTGAACTCATAAAGGTGCTTGTCAGATAACACCGTTTCTAGGCTTTTTTCGTTCGTATCTTTGACAAATGGACTTTGTTAATTCAGGACGTAAGTAAGCAAACAACTGACGTCACAGGACAACTGCATTCACTGGCAACAGGCCAGAATATTGTATCCCACCTTTTCAGACAAAGACCTGACTGTGACTTGTTTTCATGTTGGCTGTTTTGGTTTAATTACAGCCTTAGATGTAGGACCCCAAGGTTGACAGGCTGTAGAAAACAGCAGCTTCTTTTCAGCTAAACAATACAGATAGTAACAAAGATGTTTGTTTCTTTATTAGATTGTCTTGGTAAAGGTTTCTGCCTCTGGTGTCCTTTCCTCATGTTAAGAGAGCATGACTCAGACTTAAGAGGTCTAAGTTCTTGAAAGCCTCCTCAGGACAGCAGCATTTCATAAATTCAAGAAGCTTGATCAGCTGGAGAGCTCAGGAGTCAAGTTAAAATATCCTGTCAGAGGAAAACAATTTTTGTAGCTATTTTTTTATATGTAGCAATCTTGACTGTCCACTTATAGACTCTGAACCTCTAAACAGCTGTTAAAATTAAAAAATGCATAGGCATAAGTTCATGTAGTCGTTAGATTTCTAATGTTAAACGGGTTGGTGTGTAAATGGGAGACACTGTTGCCATGCCCGAGTCTTCTTCAGACTCGGTACAGAGACATTAATTGCTCCTCTCACCGGCGTGTAGGAGAGGCTGAGAGTTTCTGGTTAACGTGGTAGAAAACACTTGTGTGATCTCTCGATGGCACTCTCCTTGCTTCAGGTCGAGCTCTGCTGTTGTCAGCCCACCTGCAGTAGGCTCTGTGTGAGAAGTGGACGTAGGTAGCTCTTGGGCTTGGGCCTGACTGGTTTTGTTTGGTTTTGCCTTTCCCCTATTATTCACAGTTGGAGTAATACTCACTTCTTTTGTCTTTGCCTCTAAAGGAGTCACATTCCAGGAAGTAAAAGCAAAAATCTGTTGTATTCCTGCTTTGTTTATCGTAGTTGTCTGGGTGTTCTCAGAAAATACATTACAAAACTTCTCTGACTAGTTTCATTCAGTTTCAAGACTCCTTTTATGAAGGAGTTGGAGCTGAAATACACCATGTTTTGTATTGCCCTTTTTTCCTTTTTTAGTGGCATTCTGAGTCTGAACTTTGGTTCTATTTTTTAAGTCTTTTCCTAGATCTTACCTAACAATTTTTAAAAAAAAAATAAACCAAATTCTTCTTTTTCCGTGTGTCAGTTTGTAAAGGTGGATTTTGAAGGAAAATATGTTAAAAAAAAGCTTCAAGCTCTCCCTAGAAATGTGTGATTATCAGAAGTAATACATATTGGAGTTTTGCTGGAGGTAGCTCTTTGGATTTTGTTACACAATTGTGTGTGTGATAGTTTAGTTATCCTGAAGGTTTAGTCAAGAGCCCACCACCCTTCACAGTAAAAGAGGCTCCATTATCTCCCATCATAAGCTGCATATACTTCCTCAAGTCAGTCTTTTTCATCACAGTGTGTGTCAAAGTTCAGAGCATCACAAGGTTTTAAGGACTTGGCAGGTACCAAAATGCCCTTCCTGCGATCGAAAATTCATAAAAAATATGAACCCCAAGGACAGGGGAGAAGAATTTGAACTGAGTTCTTTCTGTTAGCTTTTTGTCCCATCAAAAGTAGCTGAACGTCAATTATGACATACAGTGACTGTAAATAAATACCTTTTTTAAATTATACACAGTTGTACATTTCTACTGTGATAAATAATTGGGAATTGTCAGCTAAAAATTTGTAACTTTCCAGGAGACAAGTGCAGCGAGCTGCTCAGCTGTCACAGGTGGTCAGCTTGAGGTCCTGAGTAGCCAGCCTTTCTTGTTGACAGTGAAAAACAAAGAGTTCATGGTGATGAGACCATCACCTTGCACAGTTGAAAGCTGTGATCTCATTTAGGTGGTCTCTTGATAAAAGCTCAAGAGCTAAAGAAAACCCCTGCGTCTTAAAAATTACAATGTTGGGGGTTTTTTAACGTGTTGAAATGGTTTTTCCTGCAGCCGACTAATGGTAAAGAGGCACTGTTGGAGCAGGCAGTGGCTGCCTTCCCGTGATAGCAAAGGCTGCCCCTGCTTGCCCCTCTCAGGATAAACAGCAGAGGCCGTGACCATTGTGCAGTTTGGCCACTTCCTCTGTACTCATGCATCCTTTAGAAAGTGATGGGAAAGTAATTCCCCTTCCATATATGGTGCCCTGTTGTACAGATGCTTCCCCAAGGAGGTAAGGAATCCCTGCTGTGCACTCGGTGCTGGAGAGCAGTTACAAAAGTTGATGTGATACAAATGAGTCCATTTCATTGACGTTAAATTAGCTGCAGGTAGTTGAGGGGTGTTGCTGTACTTTAAGTACTCTCAGAATAGATGCAGGCTTTGCTGAGAGAGAAGCTATGGATTGCTCATGAATTGTATCTGATTGAACCTCTGTATTAAATAGAGGGATCTGAGGGAATTCTCTATGCCTGTAATAAGGTTTACTACAGCTGATTTTCAATTTTGATGTTGATTCCTGCTGAGAAATTTTACCTATAAAAACATGGCATTACATTAATACTTTTAGGGGTAGGAATGCCTTCTGTATGAGAATGACAGGTTTAGCTACCAGATATGTAACTTTTTGAACAAAGAACTTGATCAGAATCTTTTCTAACATAATTGCAGCAGTCCTGGAGAACATTTTTTGGTACTCAAAGGAAAATACCAAGCAGTCTGTCATCAAATAACAGTTTTGATTATGTGTTTGCAGGACTCTGGCACATGTGAAGGTCTCTTTTGAGTAGTTTCTCAAAGTAATTTAGTATGTTTTGAGCATGTATTCAAACTATAATCAGAATTTTTGAAAGCTTGAAGAAGCAAGAAAACTATCAGGAAATGTTTAAGAAAAATAACAGTATTTATAATACTTAGAAGAGCTGAACGTATTTAAGAATGAGAAACATGATGCATATAATGTAATTCAGATAATAAGGGTGCATGGATATAGCTACTAATATTTTTTTTGGCAGCAGAAATATGCATGCATGTGCAGTGAGTGTGACTTACTGTGTCTGTGCAGATAAATTGGTTTTGCATGGACCATGTGTCTGATCCAGTTCTCATCCCAAGTGTGTGGAGCTCCTGTTCTCTGTTAGGACAGGCAAGGTGGGTAAGTGTCATGGTGAGGCTCCAAAGTGAATTTGCTGTAGGTGCTGCTAAGCTGGGATTTGTATTTGGGAGAAATACATCACCAGTATTTCGAAGAAGCCCATCACCAGTACAGCCTTGTGACTGTTACTGGAAACCAACTTGAAGTTCATGCTGTGATACAAAAGTTTGCCATAAAATGATTGTCACAATAATGAGGAATTCATGGTGAATGTGGTTCCTAACCAGACTTTTGAGGGAAGAAGCGTAAAGTGAGAATTTAACTAAAGTATTTCTGAATACTTGTCCAGGCCTCTCTGTTTGACATTTACAGCTTGTCTGCGAGATCTTCTCTTAGCAAGTGGGGTCCAGAAATTGCCTAATAATGGGAGTGGGGTTTTTGGGAGCTCCAGGGTGTAAAAGTGCATCTTGCTTCAGGAGAGGGGTTTACTGAAGTTGGGTTTAGTGAAGAACATGCTATGAAAACATTCAATGACAACTAAGCTAAGACTGAAAGTTCAGTTGTAACTGAAATGCTGACACTTGTACGCTTTGGTAACATTTTCACTGAAATGCTGTGTTGTTTTCAGGAATATATATCATTTCTAGGTTATGGTTGCAAGGACTTAAACCTACTCTGGACATTCTATGGGTGATCTGTAACAAAGTTTAAATTTGCTGCAATCTGGATATCAGTGGTGTTGACAACTTCATGGTTATTCCGTCTGAGGGGAGAGCTCAAGACTTCATCTAGATCTTGATCTGTTCAGGAAAAGAGTTTGTAACTCAGATATTTAAAGCAAGGAAGGCCAAGTCCTGCACACATGAGTTATTTCCCAGAAGGTTCTTGGCAGAAGACTGATACATACTAAAATATGGCTCTTACCTGCCCTAATAATGGCTGAGACCCACACAGACGTTCATAGAACCTTTGAGGTGGCCTTTGGAACATAACCAGATGGGTATAATGGCTACAAGCAGAAATCCTGAAGTGTTTTCGCCTCATGTGGAGGTAGTAGAACAGATATAGATACAGTTTGATGTCCTAGTTCATGTGCCATTATATAAGTATGCAAGATACAGCTGAAATTTGAGGGAATCCTATCAAGATACTGCTTCTGTAATCTTTAATATTATTTTTCTGCTGAATTTAATCTAATTTTTAAGAGTTTCAGAAACATCCTTGGAGTGTAAATGCTTCTTTAGTAAACCATGCCACTTGTGATTGTCTTTAGGAGTGGTTACTGTTATTGAAGTTTGTTGGTTTAATCTGCACATCTGGGGCAGGAATTTCTCTTACCCCACCCTGAAGCTTTTTCTCCCTTTTCTTCTTCCAGGTTTTGGTCGGAAGGATGTCGTTGAATATTTACTTCAAAGTGGTGCCAATGTCCATGCCCGAGATGATGGAGGCCTTATTCCTCTGCACAATGCTTGCTCCTTTGGCCATGCTGAAGTTGTCAATCTGCTCTTGCGGCACGGGGCAGATCCTAATGCTCGAGATAATTGGAATTACACTCCCCTTCATGAAGCTGCCATTAAGGGAAAGACAGATGTCTGCATTGGTAATTTTCTCCCACTCTTCCTGTGACTGACTCACTTGTTTAAGAACCCTCTAAAGACCATTTTCACTCTGTGGAGCTATGTCTGATACAAGGGTTAGAAATAAACATCTTTCATAAACTTCAATTCATATGTCACTGTTACAAGATACAAGTTTTTGGATCTATTTTTATGATTGTCTACCTGTAATGGTTCACATTGACATCATGGGGAAAGTGCTTTAAAGTGATGTGATGGAGCTAAATTCTCTTCTGTTTCAGCCTAGACTCTTATACTGCCTTCTGCTTCTGATCATAGTGCAGTGGAGAGAACAAAAGTGATCTTAATATAATTCCTTCTGTCTAATGTGTAGCAGCTGTGTTAAATTAGTTAAGGATGGGAAAACTTCAATTATATTGACTACCTGTTTTACCTACACAGTTCTTAAGAGGAGCTCTTTAAGGAAGAGGTAGAAAATTGGACACATAGTCAAGAAACATTTCTTGATTCTGTGGTTTGCTGCCATTTACTTTAAGAGAGCTGTAGAGCTCTAGAGAGCTGTACAGATAAAGTGCCTGTTTTTCCTGAATATGAATGCAACGTGCACAGCCTGCCACTGCTGTCTGCAGGTTAGGACAGCACAGGATTTGGGGCAGCATGCTCTGGAGCTGATGGAAAATAGCTGCTGAGTTTTTGTGGTGGGTCAGTCACAAGCTTTCAACTGAGATTGTCTCTTATCAGTCTGTAGTTTTTCTCTTTCTGATTTGCTTTTTTTTCTTAAAATGCGTCTAGACATGTTTCACTAGATACACTGGTCACAGATGACATTGAAGAATGCTGACATTAAAAATTTGAAAAAGGAACTTAGGATGTTTCTTTTGCTGCTTGCAGGTTACAGTAATGATATGTCTTATAAACCTTGTCTTGTAGAATTGTTTCCTCATGGAAAACTTTGGCATTTTTTGTAGTGCTGTTGCAGCATGGTGCTGAACCAACCATCCGGAACACAGATGGAAGAACAGCTTTGGATTTAGCAGACCCCTCTGCAAAAGCAGTGCTGACTGGTAAGTGATAATCTTTAGATTTCTTCATGACTAGTAACAGTTGAACTGATGCAACACAGTAGTTTGGGGCTTCTCTTTTTGATACTCTTTAACTTGTCTCTGGATTATAATTCTAAATAGAATTTCCTTATGACTTGCATCATTTGTCATGGCATGTATTCTGGATAGTTTATCATCCTAGTTCAATAGTGAACTGTCAAATTTTTAGAATCATAGAATGGCTTAGGTTGGAAGGGACCCTAAAGTTCACATCATTCCAACCTCCTGTCATGGGCAGGAACACTGATTAGACCAGGTTGCCCAGACCCTATCCAACATGGCCTTAAACACATCAGGGGCAGGGAACCCACAACTTCTCTGGGCACCTGTTCCAATGCCTCACTACCCTCTGAGTAAAGAATTTACTCCATTTAATCTAAATCTCTCCTCTTTAGTTTAAACACATTTCCCTTTGTCCTATTAATACCTGCCTGTGTAAAAACTTCTTCTTTTTTAAAAGGTCCCTTTAACAACTGAAAAGAGTATTTGTAGGTACTTCTAGCACTTAGGTTCTCTAAAATTTTAGAAGAGGAGAATAAGTGGTGAACTTCACATATAGATATTTATTTGACAGCTAAAGAAAGCCCTTTTGTCTTCTAGGTGAATACAAAAAAGATGAACTCTTAGAAAGTGCCAGGTATGTATGTTTGGAAAATAACTGAAATTAGTTCTATTTGCAGAATTTTGTGTAATTGGTGTATAAAGTCTTTGGAGCTTGCATTCCATCTGGATGCTAAGCTTTGGCTCTTTTCTGTGAATGAAGCTACGAAAGTAGTTGCATAAATGCATTTTTGTTTTCCCATTAATGCTGACAGTACGGAGTAGACTGTGTTGCTTCAGATCTGTTGAACACATTTCCCTGAACACAGTGAAAAATATAAAACCAGAATCAGCTACTAAAAATCAGGATAAGAATTTTTCTGCTCATTTCATCTTGTTTTTCAGGAGTGGAAACGAGGAGAAGATGATGTCTCTTCTTACACCATTAAATGTTAACTGTCATGCAAGTGATGGCAGAAAGGTATTTTTGTTTAAAACCTGATTTCAAAGTATTTATCTTTTACATGATCCAATTATTGTTTGACCAGATTTTAAAAAGGCCAGACATAAAATCCATTTTCTTCACTGTATGTGGGAAAATAAGATTCCACATCTCTAGCAGCCAGCTGAGGTTTTTTTGTTTGTTTCTTAATCTTAAAAGGACTATGCAAGTATTTCTGTACAGGAGCAATAAACAGACACCTTTTCAATTGAAGCTTCTGCTTGATCTCTATATCTGCAATGGTAAAGCAGCGAGGCCTTTTCACAGGTTTTTGTTCCTATCAGGGAGAAACACACAAGCGCTTTATTTGACATTCAGCCTTAGGCAAGTTACTGCTCCTGTTTCAGGAGCAAGCTGTTCACTGCTGTAAGTAATGGTAAAGAAATATATCAAAAATGCTCAAAATCTCCATTCTGAAAAATCCTTAGTCTTCTGGGTTCAGCCCCTAGCCCACGGAAGGTTCAGGTTATTGAGTATCACTTCTTGGCACCCTTATTCTCATTAAGTGTTTGTACTCATTCACCCAAGTTTTGATCTAGTTACTTACCCTTTGTGAGGCTTTGTGGTAAGATAGTGGGATCTCCAAAACACTGATGCATCTCTGTTTCCTCATCTGGTTATGAGGTTTATCCTCTAAAAACTGTAGAAACCTGGTTCAGTGGATGGGTTTGTAAATGCAGAGGACAAGATTTCTCCTCACTAATTCGTAGCTCTGCCTTTAGTGCTACTGATGCTTGAATGCATTTGGTAGAAAAGATCACTGAGCAGTTAACTGTCTGCTGTGTGGAGGCTGAGAGTTTAGAAGAGATGAAATTTCCCCCACACCCTGCTCACTTACTGCACTCACAAATGCGGATAACAATCCCTCTTGATAATTTTTAAACTTACTTCACTGATTGGCAGAGAGACTTCTTCATGGTTCAACAGTCATTCTTGCTAATGGTCTTCCTACTTCCCCTTTCACAAGGACATAGTTTGTGCCAGCAAAGTTTTTATAGTTATGGTAGGCTAAAAAACCAAAAATGGCCTTTGTATTAGTGATGGAGTAAATTTGGGATTTGTGTTTATGTTGACTTCAAGACTAGTCAGTGAACAATGAACATAGTTATCAAATGGGATTTGTTTAAAACTTGTAAGTCTTGAAGGACTTCAATATTTAGTACTCCTAACAAGTTGTGAAAAAAGAAATATAAAATCAACCTTGATTTACTGATTTATTCTACGTTCTGTTGTTTCAGTCTACTCCATTACATTTAGCAGCTGGGTATAACCGTGTGAAAATAGTCCAGCTCTTGCTGCAGCATGGAGCTGACGTGCACGCCAAGGATAAAGGGTAGGTTCCTTTTTCCCTTTGTTCAGAATAAACAGAATTCGTTAAAAATTGAGGTGAAGTAAAGAGCAGTAATACTCTTTTAACCACAAAGAATTTCCAACTTGAGACTGTTCTGTCACCTTTAAGCTTTCTGTTAAGACAAGAATGCACGTTGATCAGTGTTCACAGGAGAAGATACTACAGCATTGTTTTTATGAAAAAGGATATAATTGGGATCACTCCTGAACATCCAAGGGTTCCAAGTCTGAGTGGAACCATTTCATCTGCAGCAAGACAATGCAATTCACTTCTCATCTTTTCATTACTTTACATGTTTACTGTTCTGATAAATGCTGATGGGATTTACTGGTTTCTTCTTCACCTTCTTATTTCCCCATAGTCTCATTTGAACATCTGTCTCATTATTTTTGTAAAATGTTTAATGTAAAGCATAGTGCCAGTTGCAGTGTGTTAGATGCATTTGAAATTAATATTTGTGTACTAAAATAATCATCCTTCTCTTTTTTCTCCTATGTAGAGATCTGGTGCCACTTCACAATGCCTGTTCCTATGGTCATTACGAAGTAACAGAGCTTCTAGTAAAGGTTGGTCTTTGAAAAGATCAAATTGCATATTATTAAATAAGAATAGTTTATAATAGATTAATACAAGTTGCATATTTTTTATTTTGTATGTAGATTTACAAAACTTAAAGAATGATAAATTGCTTTTGCTCTATGAGTTAGTGATTATTAAACTGGAGCTACAGAATCCTCTGCTTGCAAGGAAGCTTTTTCTTTATAAATGTGCTTTCTGTTTTTAACTCTCTCTGCTCCAAAGTTGAATATTTTCATACCACCAAGTAAGTACTGCTTATCTCAATCTTTCTACTCTCACCCAAAAGAAAAAAAAGTATAGAAAAAACTCTACAAGCTGAGTGATATTTTGAGTTTGACAGTAGAAGAATATTTTAGAAGACAAAGCAATAAGAGGTGCTTGAAATGAATACTGGTAAAGATAGTAAAGGTTTTAAAACGAAAGAGCAGTCTTTTGAGAAAATGACCTTTACAACATCAGTTCTGGCCTAGCACTGTAGCCTTCACCCCAATGAAGGAGAAACCCGATAGTTTTCCTAATGAAAGGGAACTCTTGGAACCAAAGTGGTTTATCTGGATTATGGTAGTCTTGGAGAATAAGCATGATGCACATCAAACCAGTGGCTTGAAGATGTGGGATGCAATATAATGTGTACTCCACCAAAGGAGTTTTGAGCTATGCCTATTCTCAGCTGCCACAGCAAATCAAGATCATTATAACAAGTGAGTGTTCTGTTACCTAACTCCAGACATTTGGCTGCTCAGGGAGTAGCTCTTGTTCTGTTCTGTGTTTCAGCCCCCCACTAACTCCATATATCTTTCTATTTATTAAGCAAAAAAATTAAATAAAAAGGCCTATTGAAATAAGTTTACATTGTAGTAAGTATAAAGAGTCATGATTTTTTTTACTTCAGTAAAAGTGAAATTTGAATTTTTACAGGGGTGGTACTAGACACAGCCCCACAAATGAACTTTTGCCTATACACTACTGTGTGTCTTAGCAATTTAGCTAGAATTGTATTGGATTTCTGCTCCAGAGAATTCTGAATTAGTTTTTGCAAAGCCATACAACTTTAAGAGAAGCAGTAGGAAAGAGTGTGTCCTTGCTTACAGACTGAACTTGAAGTGCAGTCAAAACGTTACTGGAGGTGAATTACACATGCATTACTTGTCCAGGAGCTTTAGTTGTAGAATCTTGTACGTAAATGTTTTGGATTAAAATTAACTTTGAGTGCCCATCTTGTTTTAGATACCGTGGCACTCATATCTTGGGGGTTATTCAAGAACATATATTCATCTTTGTGCAGCTGGTCACTCTAGACACTTTCTAGAGCTGCAAAGAACCAGAGCTTGTTCACAGGTGATCTGGAGAATGTGAATATTTCTATTTCTCTGATTTGACCTGTAGCAGAGCTCCTTTTCTTTCTGAAAGAAGTCTGAAAAGACTAGCTAGCCTTTAGCTTCTTTGAATGTACCTGTGGGACACCAGGTGATTAAAAACCACAATGTACTGAAATGTTGTGTTAGATTGAAAATGAGTGTCATGGAAACCGTTTGTGTATAAGCATTGATTTTAACAGTCTACTGTATTAAAACTAATAATATAGTCTTTTTCTAACGTCCTGGTTTTGATTGCATCTTTTTTTACTCCTTTCCCTTTCAAGCATGGAGCATGTGTGAATGCAATGGATCTGTGGCAATTCACCCCTCTGCATGAAGCAGCTTCTAAGAACAGGGTGGAAGTATGTTCTCTTTTGTTAAGTTATGGTGCTGACCCAACACTGTTGAACTGTCACAACAAAAGCACCATTGATTTGGCTCCAACGCCCCAATTAAAAGAACGATTAGCATGTGAGTATAAAGTGGGATCAGTTCTACAGTTACAGTTTGTAATGTGTAATTCGGTTCCCTAGACAGTGTCATACCAGAAACCAGATTTGGAAAATGCTTACACTTTAAAAGTAATTGTGCAATGTTGTGCAGTATATTTCACTGTTTATAATTTGAAACTGCTAGATTTTTTGAATGTAGCCATTTAAAGTAATTTTACTGTCAATTTTGTAGTCAGGTGGTTGTGATGGGTTTTGTAGCTTTTGCCCTATTACATGCTTTCCCTCATGACCTTGCCAATACACTTTCATTTCCCGTCCTTGCTCCTGTCATTGCATCAAGATCGTTGAAATACTAAATTTTATTCTACAGTTTTTTGTTTGAAGAAAAGAAAAAATAACTGTTTAGAATGCTGAATACGTTTGAGTGTGCCACAATCACTGAAAGTTCAAAGAAATCGATGAAGGGCATTGATTTTTGTCCAGCAAACTTAGAGTTGAAAAGAGTGACCTCAAATTCTGTCCTTGAGTGGTCAAAAAAGAACTTTCTGGGATATTTACAAAAATTTTCAGTAAATACTACACTAGGCTTCATGCTAGCATCTAGGAATGGTTTTCCAGAAATAGGTCAGAAGTAGAGATTTTTATATGCTTGAGTTAGTACCTTTGTGAACCTACAGAGTGGTGAGTGAAATAGATCTTGTGCAGCCAGTTTGGACGTGTCTGGCTTTGGTTTAGAAACAAAGCAAAATTTGTGTAGTGTTTTGACTGAACTAACAAGTTCTGTCAAGTGATGTAATAGCTTGAGTCAGACTTGGAAATGTATGCTCCATGGTGTGCTGAATAAAATGAATTTATTTTTTTTTAACTGAAAGAAGCAATTTTCTTGAGCCAAGGAGTGTAACCCTCTGCTATGTATTTTTTTGTTTTTAAAGATGAATTCAAAGGTCACTCACTGCTACAGGCTGCAAGAGAATCAGATGTAGCTCGGATAAAGAAACATCTTTCTTTGGAAACAGTGAACTTCAAGCATCCTCAGACACATGAGACAGCCTTGGTAATATCTCAGGATTTATTAATGCTTTTGTATATATTGTGGCTAACCTAAGCATACTAGGTAATAGTTTAGCAATAAATATTGCAGTGTCAGGTGTTGTGATTCAAACCTGGAATATCCACATCTAGTTAAGCAAATAACACTGATAACATTAACTTAAGAACAAAATACTAAAGACTAACATAAATGATTTGGACCTGTTTAGATTGTCTAAATGACTGGGCTTTGTAGAATAGTCTCATTTTAGGCAACAGCAAGCTATGTGTGTTAGCTTTGTTTTGATGGTTTCCAGCAGTGATTAAAAAGGGGAGTTCTTGAAAATGCTGAAGTAAACCCAAATGCCCATGTGGAATCTTCCAAATTAATAAGCTTCTAGGTGTTTTGGGTTTTTTTTTCTGTTGTCTTTGTACGGCACCAGCTCTTAACTGCCAACTGATCAGCGAGTGGTAAAACCTGGATATTGCTAGCTGGTTGTTAATTGTAAACTTTAATGTTTACAGCACTGTGCTGCTGCATCTCCATATCCTAAGAGGAAACAAGTATGTGAATTGCTGCTGAGGAAAGGAGCCAATATCAATGAAAAAACAAAAGAGTGAGTGGTTACAAATCAATACTCTTAACTGTTTGCTTAGAAGATTCTGCAAAATACATTTTGAATGACTCCTTTTTTTTTTTTTTTTAGCTTCTTGACTCCTCTGCATGTGGCATCAGAAAAGGCTCATAATGATGTTGTTGAAGTAGTTGTGAAACATGAAGCTAAGGTATGAGTATCATACTTTTGTTGACAATCATGTACTATACGGGTTTTCATACTGTGAGAATGGACAGCTTTTGTAAAATAATTGATTTTGGAGGGTTCTAGTTTTATAGACTTCAGCTGTAGGCGATCAGTACAGCGCTGTACATTATAGAATCATCATTGGTTTGGTCCTGTTTTTAAGAAATGCAGATGTAGTTCTTTCTGGGAATGGAAAACTTTCAAGGTGTCTTATTCAGTGCTTCATTGTCTAGCAGAAATAATGAAATACATAAGGAAAAAAAGGGAGTGTATATGAACAGCAAGAAGCTAAATTGAACTGTGTGACAGACTTTGCATGATGTTATATGCAGTAAAAAGTAAAATGAAGGCAGAATGTTAACTCATAACACAATGATTATGTTCGAACACTGTTCGAACTTCCACAGGAAGAAAGTGTGGAAGGAACAGACTCTCTGTAGTGCTTGAACCCTCCAAGATTGAGAGTTGAATCTCTGTCATGGCAATTATAGCCTGACAGCTATGAAGTTTCCAAACTAGAGGAAGAGTAGGGAATAAAAGTACATTTTTGGTGCAGAGTTTTAAATGGTTGAAAGTACCTTGACTGAGACAACACATAGGAAGTTCTCAGTCTGAGAAACACAATAAGCCAATGCTAGGTAAAAGTTGTTCTACCTGTTAGCCCTGAAGGTCTGTACTGTGAGGAGCAAAATAGTGAATTACTCCTGTTTTTGGTAAAAAATGCAGTGGATTATTCCCATGCCTGTAAAAGGGGGCTACTTTATGAGCTGCTTTTGTTTGAAATGTTGTCACCCTTGGAAATACACTAAATGCATTCTTTTTATTAAAGTAAGGATACTACTTGTGAAATGTTCCCAGTCAGCAATGAAGGCATCTTTAATACTAACTTGATGGTGATACTTCTTGTCTGTGTCATTTTTAGGTTAATGCATTAGATAATCTTGGCCAGACCTCTCTTCATAGAGCAGCACATTGTGGTCATCTTCAGACATGCAGGTTGCTGCTGAGTTCTGGATGTGATCCTTCCATCGTGTCTCTGCAGGGCTTTACAGCCTTACAAATGGGGACTGAAAGTGTGCAACAGCTGCTACAAGGTATGCTGAGTTATTCAAGATCCACTGTGATGCTTCGTTTGACTTGTTGTTCTGAGTGAAGACTAGTCAAAAAAAAAAAAATGTTCTACAAAAGACAGCACTAGGTGATGTTTTACCCCCTACTTAACAATACCATTTATTGTCTAGATCATCAGAGATGGGGTAAAGCCACCTGGAATAATTTTATTAAAATCCTGATGTAGAGTGCGGGGAATCTTGACAGTAGAAAATGAGTTTCTAAAACAAAAAATGCTTGCTTTGCATTTGTGAGTGGAGGCAACAGTGTACATAGGTTTTCAAGAGTAAGATTTGGGCATTATAATGCATACGTAAACTTGATCTGGTCTAATTATGAAATTGAAATAAGAATGCTTTGCACGATACTCCAAAACATACAAGAAGCATGTTGCTGAAACCAGCTTCCCAAACACTATCAGCTCTGGCAGCTATAGTTATAGATAGTAAGCAATGACAAAACCTGTCAGTAATTGATTCACTTTATTTCAAGGATTTCCCTTTAAAAAAAAATCAAATGATTTCCTGTCTTAACTAATTTTATTAACTGCCTACACTTACCCATCATGCAATCTCATTTATTTTGCAGAAGGTATCCCATTAGGTAATTCTGATGCAGATCGACAGTTGCTGGAGGCTGCAAAGGCTGGAGATGTGGATACTGTAAAAGTAAGCTTAAACCTGTCCTTAAAAATAAGAGGGAATTTGTCAACCTCAGCCAGCAACCAAGCCCCACACAGCTGCTTGGACAATTTCCCCCCAGCATGATCAGAAGGGAATCAGAAGGGAATCAGAAGGGTAAAAGCTGAAAAACTCGTGGGCTGAGATAAAGGCAGTGTAACAGAGAAAGCAAAAGCCACACATGCAGGCAAAGCAAACCAAGGAATTAATTCATTACTTCCCATGGGGAGGCAGGTGTTCAGCCATTCCCAGGAGGGCAGGGCCCCATCTTGGATAAGTAACTTGGGAAGACAAACTCCATCACTACAAAGGTTCCTCCCTTCCTCCTTGTTCCCCCACTTTCTGTACTGAGCATGATGCCCTCTGGTCTGGAATATCCCTTTGGTCCCTTGGGGTGACCTGTCCTGGCTGTGTCTCCCCCCAGCCTCCCGTGCACCCCCAGCCTCCCCTGCCAGCATGGCAGCACGAAAAGGCCTTGGCTCTGTGTGAGCCCTGCTCAGCAATGGCAACAACATCTCTGTGTTATCAGCCCTGTGCTCAGCACAAATCCAAAACACAGCCCCAAACCAGCCACTGTGAAGAAAACTAACTCCACCCCAGCCAAAGTAGCACAGGATTATATGTCAGTGTATGGTTTCTCAGAGCAAGCAATCAAACAGCAGTTCACTGACTGCTTTAGAATTATGATCTGTCCTAAAATCTTTGTATTGCACAATTACTACAGAGTACAATATTCATCAGCTCCACATGGTTGCCTTATATAAAAAGCATTAGTAAGTCAGAGGTGTGGATTTGGGAGCAGGTGGATTTTTTTCTTAGGACACAATCTGTAAAAAGTAAAGACTGTAAAATAATTTTTTTAAATCGAAAATGGTTATGCAAAATTAAATGTGTATAACAATATTCTGTGACTAAATTAGATGTGTCAATACTACATGTAGTGACATATTTTTCATTTGGGGAAATTCACAGAAGCTGTGTACAGTCCAGAGTGTGAACTGCAGAGATATTGAAGGACGTCAGTCTACACCACTTCATTTTGCAGCTGGATATAACAGAGTATCTGTTGTGGAGTATCTTCTTCAGCATGGAGCTGATGTACATGCAAAAGATAAGGGGTAAATGCTTGAGTATATATTTTCTTGGCAATTGTAATTGGTCATATCTATCAGCTTGTGAATATTGTTAGCATCCTGTTTTTCTTCTGTCATTTTTTTATTTTCTTAGAAATTTCTGTTAGAATGAAGATGTTAAGAATATCCAAAAGCATTTTGCAGTACTTAAGATTAGGGCATCAAGAATTTCTCTGGCCCTGTGCTTTTAATTCTCTTTAGTGCCCCGCAGATTAAATTTTTACTGCAATAGGTATTCCTACTATATTAGACTGTTGGGGGAGGGGGGAAGGTTTTGTTATGATTTTATGTGGTCAAAGTGTTTTAAGTTAACAAAGTGTTTGAGTGTGGTCATTGGGTTTTAAGTTTATATTGCTTGTTGTAAAAATACCCTATTTTTGAAGAGTTTTTCTCTTGTTTTAATTGTTTCCAGAGGACTTGTCCCTTTACATAATGCCTGCTCATATGGTCACTATGAAGTTGCAGAACTGTTGGTTAAGCATGGTGCAGTTGTCAATGTAGCTGACTTGTGGAAATTCACTCCCTTGCATGAAGCTGCAGCAAAAGGAAAATATGAGATTTGCAAACTCCTGTTACAGGTATTACATATACTGGAGGGAGGTGATTTTCTTTCTTGTTCACTTTGTAACGTAAATGGACTTTGAGAAATTGATTTGTGATTTCTAAATTATTGTAGTTAAAAGTTTTCAGTAAAAGATACTGTTGGTATGTGTTGTCCTTTCTCACACGATAAATAGAAGGCTCTCTGCAGGATTCCAGTATGTGTCAGAATATTTGCTCAACAAGGCATTAGATGCCTAAGATGCAGCATGTTTATTCTCCTGGCATACTTACCACCTGTTTTTGGTGTGCACAGCATGGAGCTGACCCTACAAAGAAAAACCGGGATGGAAATACTCCTCTAGACCTTGTTAAAGATGGTGATACTGATATTCAAGACCTCCTTAGAGGAGATGCAGCTCTCCTAGATGCTGCAAAGAAAGGTTGTTTGGCCCGAGTCAAAAAGCTCTGTTCACCTGACAATGTCAACTGTCGGGACACACAAGGACGGCACTCAACACCACTACATTTAGCAGGTCAGTGTTCTAATTAACTAGTTGGATCTGTTACTAATTACTCTGGCTGAACTTTCTATGTCTACACAAGTTTAGAGTGTAGCCTCAAGCTGGAAGATTCAGTACTTTTTCTTTAAAAAAATTAATATCTTATGCATATTAATCTTAGGTTGCTTTTCAAACTGTTTAATTATTTTCCTGTTCTCTCTAGCCAGAGAGGATCTTTTATGGTTTATTGACAGGTTTTAAAACCAAATACTCCAGTAATGCTGTCCTTCATAATAGCTATTACACTGTCTTCACTGGGATTAACAATTCAATTTACTTTCAAGTAATTTACGTGAATTACTAATTCTCCTCAGCCTGTTGGGAGTGGTGTTTTAATTCTGTTTATTTTGTCCTTCTGCAATTCCAGCTGGTTACAATAATTTGGAGGTTGCAGAATACCTGTTGCAGCATGGAGCAGATGTGAATGCACAGGATAAAGGAGGCTTGATTCCTCTGCATAATGCAGCATCTTATGGGGTAAATATCTCAAACTTTCTCAGACTTTATTTATTTTTAAAAAATGGTACATTTCATTTCAATGGTACATTTTGAGCCTCTGTAGAATGCTTTTGCTGTCAAGTTATAATGTAAGATACAGAATGAATAATTAGATCACAGTTTATGTTATAGGTAAAGACTCTTACGAGTTTGTAAAATCACAAATGGAGTTTTCTGACCATGAACACATAAAAAGCCAGCAGGCTGAAAGGTGTTCTGTAAAATGCCTTTCCTTACCTGTGCCACTCAAATTTTATCAGGAAGATCTCACTTTCACTTGTATGACTGCTGTTGAGACAGCAGTTGTTTTTATGAACTTCCTGAATCTTCGTCCTTTAATCAAGTCTTTAACCAAAACAGTTGGAGAACTTTCTAAGGTGGAAGTTCTGAATCAGGCCTTTTTTCCTTCAGATTCCTCTGGATTTGGAATTTTCTTTTACTCTGTCCTTTTTTCACAAGAGAACAAATCTTACTTAACTTTTTGCTAGTATGTCATAGGTGAGGAAGAAAGAACCTTGCTTTAATACTTTCTTTAAATCATAATTAAATGCATTCTAAGAAAATTCAGAATTACTCTGATTACAGAGAAATAGCAATAATAGTTCTGAATTATTTTAGTGCACTGTGGTACATTGGAATTTAACAGGTGTTTTTACTTTTCCAGCATGTTGATGTAGCAGCTTTACTTATAAAGTATAATGCATGTGTGAATGCTACTGACAAATGGGCTTTCACACCCCTTCATGAAGCAGCCCAGAAAGGAAGGACTCAGCTTTGTGCCTTGTTACTGGCACATGGGGCTGATCCTACTCTGAAAAACCAGGAAGGACAAACACCATTGGACCTGGTCACTGTAAGTGATGGGGCTCCTCTTGGGGAATCTGTACTTACCCATGTGTGACACCTCATTTAAAACTATCCTTTAAAAAACAGTAATACAACCACTTCTGCAAAATTTAAAGTACTGTGGTTTCTGTGGGGTTTGTATGTGCCTGGCAAGGGAAGTCAATAGAGCTTTATAAACCTTCTTTAAATAATTTCTTGCTTCAGGCATCTTATTTCAGTATGGAGTGGAGGGGAGGAAAACCTCAAAACGCTAGCAAAATGAATTAATGATTGTAATTTGATGCTTTGAATTCAGTGCTTATAGTTTGTTTAATACAAAAATTGGGACAATAAAATATAAACAAACCTTGTAGCAGCATAAATTTAAGAAACTCTCCATCTGTTAAGTTTTTAGGAGTGTTTTTTCTAGGTATTATAATGTAATCCAGAATTACACTCAGAGTAACTGTTTTGTTTCGTAAATTCTGGTTGGCAGTAGAAGCTTCTGTTCATTTTTTGTAGCAAATTAATTCTGTTTAACTGCCTCTAAATTTTTTTAGAAATACTGAAGTCTTTTTACCTTTTTACAGCTTTTATGTATAAACAGTTTTTTATAAACTTTTTACAGTTTCATATATACTGTTGGCAGAAAAGTTAATTTGTAAGCTACACTGTAAAATGCATGTTTTCCCAATATTAAAAATATTTTGCAGTGTACCTAAGAAATCTGAAATAATGACTGTGCATTCTAGGAAAAAACATTGTGCAAAAGTGTTCCTGTGTTTTAATGAGTTGTTTTCTGTTCTTCAGGCAGACGATGTCAGTGCATTACTGACAGCAGCAATGCCTCCTTCAGCCTTACCCACTTGCTACAAACCTCAGGTTATAAGTGTGTCCCAGACTACAGGTTCTGCTGCTGACTCCCTCTCTTCTGTTCCATCCAGTCCATCCAGTCTGTCTGCTGCAAGTAGTCTTGACAACTTGTCTGGTAGTTTTTCTGAACTTCCCTCTGTTGTTGGTACAAACTGTGCAGAGGGAGCTGCTGTTCTGGAGAAAAAAGAAGGTGAGGCTTTCTCAGGAGTGAGTAACATTTCTTAGCAAGTGGTAAAAAGAGCACAAAGGTGTGAAGTTTTCCATGCATTCGTAGAACTATTATGGCATACGCAATATTTAGATTGCTTCTGATGTCATTGTGTTCCAATGAGGAACAAAAGTCTGAAAGTCTTACACTACAAAGATTTTGCCGTTTTCCCCTTACAGAGCCTTTAAAATATTTTTTTGCTGAACAGAACCAATACAGTGAATTGTGTTTTAAAAAGTGAAGTCAAATGAAATTTGGCTGCATACCAAGCAGTATTTTACTACAAACTTTAAGAGGCTGTTCTTAGTCAGGTATCTTAAAAAAGTTACTTCTATGGCATTTTACTTGTCAGTATATTTTCTGTAGTGACTTGCATTCCTGGTAGCTGGTTGACTTGTTCTGTGGAAGCACAAAGACTGCTCTTAGGGAGGCAGAAAAGCAGATTAAGTTGCTACTGGTTAGTGATACAGATATTTAATCCACATCAGGAAAAGACCAGGAATTTCTCTCTCTCTCATTGTTGCCTCAGACAGGGAGAGATGTGTATGCCTTATTTTTTAATACAGGTATGAATGTACATTGTGAGTTTTTCTTCTTACCCAGTTTCAGGTGTAGATTTCAGCATTAATCAGTTTGTGCGGAACCTTGGCCTTGAACATCTAATTGACATATTTGAGAGAGAGCAGGTATGTGGTTATATTTATTTCTTTTATATATTTATTTTATACTCTGGGCTAGAAAGCAATGGAATAAGTAGTGACTGGTTAGTATAATGTAATAAGATTTTAAATGAGTGACTGTCAAAATAAGTGGAATGAAGGAAAAGACTGTAGCTGGATTTTTAATTGATGTATAAAATAAGTGTATATTAAAATATATGTGTATATATTAACAGGTGGGGACAATAATGTTCATATCAGTTTAACATTTGTAGCAGTGTTTCCTTTCAGTGGTATAAAATGGAAAGGGTAGGATAAGTAGTCTGTGTTAATTAGTAATTTCAATGTTTGTTTGAATACATCTAGAAGGGTATTTCTCAATCAGAAACGTGGTCCTTGCAAGCAATGCAAGTTACAATTTGTAGTTTGTAACGTGTTTATTTAAGACAAAAAGTTAGTAGAAAGCAGTTGAGTAAAAGTAAAATAGGAAAATAATACAATAATAAGCCTCCAATGTTCCTGCTCTTTTCACACTTGCTTTTTCTCACAGCTATTGTGGTATATTTTCAATGTCATTGGCAGTTGTTCTAGTACAGAAAACATGGTCTTGCTTTTATTATAGATAACATTGGACGTACTGGTTGAAATGGGACACAAAGAATTGAAGGAAATTGGCATTAATGCTTATGGCCATAGGCATAAAATCATCAAAGGAGTTGAAAGACTTATTTCTGGACAACAAGGTATATGCTTATTTTGAATTACCACATAATACTGCCTTTACCTAATGAATTTTTATAAATTACTTATGTTGTTCCAAATTGTATCTCATTAAAAAGAATTGGTAATAAAACCTGCCCTAGAAAACGACTCTCCAAATGGCAAGAATGCCTTCTGACTTGAAACTTGAGTACTTTTATTTATGCTGTGAATTTCTTTGAATCTTGCCTTTCAGTTCTCTGATTTATAGTCTTTCTCTATGGTCACTCTTCTGTGTTTACTTAGGTGAAGTGTTGACCTAGTGCAAAATGCTCATAAGCTCCTTGAGGTAGGGAGTATTTATCTTCATCAAAGCACTCTGAAGAGCAGAGGAATTCTGTTGACAAGTCCAGGCCTGTTATGTACTGTTTGTTGGATCCTGCTACAGAATGCTGTCTGCTCACTCAGAGAGCCAGCTGAAATTCTTATTTACACTTTCCTTTAAAAATAGAGTTGGTGTGCTTTCAGTGAACCAAAATTAACATAATTGCTTTGTTCAACAGCTTTAGTTTACATTGAAATTACTGCTAAAGCCTCTTTATTTGTGCAGGTATGTTGATACCAGCACAGTCCCAGCAGTCCTGAATTCATCATAATTCAGTATACTGCATTTAACTATGGCTGCATAGAAGGCAAATAAAACCCTCCAAATCTCTTTTTTTTCTTCTTTGACTCATTGAAATATCACTGCCTGTTGTTTTGCTGTGTTTCACAGAAATGAAATAAATTAGAATTGGTAGGATTTTTTCCCTTCCTGATTCACCATTTGTGTATTCTCATTCTAAAATTTGCACCCCAAGCTCTAAATTACTTTTTGCTCCTTAAAACAGTATGAACCAACCCAAAGATGATTCTTTTCTTGATGATGAAGTATTTAAGTGAATCTGCATAATTTTCTCATCATTGTCAGGTCTTTCTGGACAGACTCATTGAGTAATTGGGATAAAAGATAGTTTTAAGGTGTGATTTCAACCTCACATCTTACTTGAGTTTGAAGTTTACATAGCCAATAACAGTATATATACTTTGCCTTTTAAGTATGACTGAGGTATTTTTGAACATACGTGTATTTGTACATATTTCAATGTGTCTTTATATAGAGAGAGCATCAAATATCTAAATCCTTCACCACCCCCACCACTGGTCTTTCTAAACTCCTCCTGCCTTGCTATAAAAGGCCAGACATTTTTATTTGTAGCCATAGGCATAAGTACTTAAGCAATATTTCAACAACTCTTGATCTTCTTCTAGGGTGTGTTTTTGGGGTGGGGAAGATTTTTGTCAATTTTCTCAAGTTGTTTTCAATGGTATTTTGGCATCTCTTCCTGAGCACGGTATAACCATTGTTTTGAGGTTAGTAGTGGATGAGCTTTATTTTGGTTCTTCCAGTTTGTTTCTTCTGAGCACTACTCCAGTTGCACACTGCTAACATGTGGCTCTAGACTGTGCATATATCTGTAATTTCCACTTTTCCCTGATTTTTCCTTTTAAACAGCTCATGGCAGATCCAGTGTTTACTTCTGGTCACCTGTTAGTTGGAAAGGCCATAGCTAAAAAAAGACACTTGGTGCACACTGTCCTCGTATTCTTACATCCAGTAATTACACTCTCATTACTTGCCATTTTCATTGCAGTCCTTCCAATGCAAACTGACGTTGGGTTCTGTGTAAAATTCCAAATTTTTTTTCATATTTGGAAAGTTAGAGAAGTTTCCTTTAAACATTCAATATCTCTTAAGCTTTCAATACCAGACTCGAGCCTTTTGGGTTTACAGACTTAGTTCTTTTGTCAGTTCTTTCTGCATGACCATGGGGAAAGTACTCCTACTAAATTTGTGCTTCAGGTTGCTCTTCCCATTCATGATGCCATTGCTACCAGTAGTTTTGGACTCTGTACTTGGTGTGTCAAGTCTGGTTGCTTGGTTTGTCGCTGCCTAGAGTTGAAATGAATTCTGAAGTAAGCAAATGCTTTTTTTGAAGTAAGCAAATGCACAGTATTTCCCCTGCTGTGTGTATTAGTATACTGAGTTAAGCATGGACAAATGGGTTAGTGCATCTGAAATGATGGTTCTTGCTGAGAGAAGGATCATTCAATGTCCACAGAGCAGAGAAAATTATTGTGATTTCTGAAACTGTTTTATTACATTCACATAAAATTTGCTGTGTTTTATTACATTCACAGGACTTAACCCATACCTGACCCTAAATACTTCTGCTAGTGGAACTATTCTCATAGACCTTTCCACCGAAGACAAGGAATTTCAGTCAGTAGAAGAAGAGGTAAATACCATTCTTTGTGGTCTCTCAGTATTTTTGCTATTGTCTACTAAAGAAGTAGATAAAGAAGTATTGCTAGACAGTTCAACAGTGCAGTAAATGTCACTAAATTTAAGAAAAACCTGCATAAGGATACATCAGATTCCCGTCTTTGACTGCACCACTTTTAATATATGCTCATGATGTCTGTAACTTTTTTCTTCCTTACATTATTATTGCTTGTACTGTTTTTAAAACCCCTGCTATATATCACATCTCTTCAGCGTAACAGAAATTTGTGCTACCAAGGGATTGCCTGTTTGTCATACACAGTTTTACATCACTTCCTTTCAAAGTGCCGTAATCACACAAGGCAAAATTCTGAACAAACACAATTTTAAAGAGATTACTGACAGTCTTCTCCAGTTTGAAAACTAGATCATGGAGCAGTCAAAATATGTGGATTTTTTTCAAAAATCATTAAACCTGTTCATGTGCATTCACAAAAGCTGGTATTACTTAAAAACAGTCACCTAAAAATTTCTCTTAGGATTTTTAATTGTGTTAATACATAATTAGTTCTTTTCATTATTTGGCTTGTGTAAAGGAAATGTGTTGAATGTGTTCTGAAAGAGTGTAATCCTCTTTGAATTCTCAATTTTCAGATGCAGAGCACTGTCCGAGAGCACAGAGATGGAGGACATGCTGGGGGAGTCTTCAATAGATACAACATCTTAAAGGTGCCTATTGTTTTTTTATGGCCACTGGTTTTATGCCTTTGGAGTTTTGTATAAAAGTAACATACCCATAAAATGTTCTACACTTGTTTGAGTTCCGTAACGTGATGAGATGCACCATTCTGAGACATGCACAGAACAAAGATCATCTTCCAGGGAAATTCAAAGTCTTAAGTTTATATGGGAAAGCTACTTACAGGTTGATTGTCAGGAAGAAATTTTATGAGAAATTGACATAGAAGGATCTCACTGAAAACTGGAGAATTTTTGAAGAAAAAGGCAGAAGGTTTTATAGGAACCAGAAGAGGGTGGCAGGAAAAAAAACCACAAGAAGGAAAAGCAAAACTTTTGAACTCCTACTTGGCTTGATTTGACATCAAACAAATGTAAATAAACAGGCTGTAGACAAGTTTAAATAATCTAATGGAATTTTGGTTTGTATTTGTGTAATTTTCCCTCTGAAGTAATGGTAATTTTCATTAATACCATAAATACTTTGATTTGCAAGTAAGTACTACTGAAATGTATTTTGAACTGAAGTTACAGTGGAATTGCTATGCTGTATCTACATGCATGAGACTTTGCAATGCCCAGCATACTCTGCAGGCAGTGTGTAATTCACTTTCTTTTGGAAGTGCTTCACAAGTGTTCATGGAAGGCATTTCTTAATTTACTGATTGATCTTTTTACTAATGATTCAGCATCAAGAAGAATTGTGACTGAGTCAGCTAAATTTGAATTAGAGAGTATTTTAATTTAAGGATTATTAACAAGGAGCTCTGTAAAATGAATTGATTCTTAAGCAAATCGTTATTATTTACTTGTCATACTACAACAATCAATTTGTGCAGGATAAGTCAATTTGTGTTTCATTGAGTCCCAGGGAAAGCATTCCTGTTCCACTGGCAGTGTAACTGTAGTTACAGTTATAGTTTAGTGGCTGTAGGTTATACATCTGTCCAGTGAAGTGAGCAGAGTTTTTCAGTGTGACTTTGGCTGTTTCAGATTCAGAAAGTATGCAACAAAAAACTATGGGAAAGATACACTCACAGGAGGAAAGAGGTGTCTGAAGAAAATCATAACCATGCCAATGAAAGGATGCTGTTCCATGGTAAGAATTTGAAATGCACTTTATGAACTTATTTCATCAACAGCACTCTTTTTTGGAGGGTTTCTACTGTCTCAAATAAAGTAATTTTCCTCAGTGGAAGTGGGTTCTAGGTTTTGCATGAGTTTTTATGAACAAGTGTTTGTGTATTTCACAAGGGATGAGACAATGTACTGTATCATTTTTCTGAAATTTGCATCTCCTTGTCTCTCCCCCAAGGAGACTTCAAACATCTAAGTGAAAACATTTAAGCAATTATGAATGAAAATTAAATAATGTGCCTCCTGGAGTCTGTTTTATCACCTACATGACCAAAATGATTAAAGGTCAAAATTTATTCTGTTTAAGCATTCTGTCTAAGGATTGTTTTGGGGTGGGATTTTTTTTTGTTGTTTGTTTTCTTGGTTTTATAAGTTGATAAGTTAGTTTTGTTCAGCATTCCAGAAAAGATAGCTTATCATTAGCAAAGTAAAGCAAATTGAAGTCTTTCCTGTGCACAAATACAGACTCGGTCCTGGTAGGCAAAGTTCACAGTGCATGTTCATAAGGAAGGCTGCATAGTTTTCAACACAGTGGGAATGAGTGATTGAATTGTGACACGTACAAAAATCTGTGAAGTGTATTTTCAATATTTTACTTCTTTTCCCTTAGGCTCCCCGTTTGTGAATGCAATCATTCACAAAGGCTTTGATGAGAGACATGCCTATATAGGCGGCATGTTTGGAGCTGGGATTTATTTTGCTGAAAATTCTTCCAAAAGCAATCAATATGTGTATGGAATTGGAGGTGGAACTGGATGTCCAATTCACAAAGATAGATCTTGCTATGTTTGCCACAGGTAAGTCCCTTGAAAGAATCTGATTTTGCTTTTGTATATTGTGTTCTAGACTATCAATGCAGGAGTCTCTCTCTGAGGAAAGATTTGCTTGGTAACAGGCCTTTTCAGTACTCTCTGTGTGCTGGGCCTAATAGAAACTTTCAGAAAACTTTGACATTTAACTCCTAAAATCCTTTGACCATCTTCAGTGCATTTAACCATATCTTTGCTCTTAACTTAGTATAAAAATCAGACTTAGGGAGCCAGAGGGTGAAGAGGATCTGCTAGATGCTTATGTGAAAGATGCAGCAATATGAGTTTAGTTCATTGCCTGTTACAGAGAAAGGAGAAATTCAGAGATATTCAGATGCAGTATTTCTTTGAGGAGGATGTACTTTGTGACAGTCAGCTCTCACATCACTGCTTTTTCACACACTGAAATGGAGATACGGATTTGTGGATTCTGCCACTAACTGGGTTTTTGAATCCACTTTTCAACAGAAACACCTGTTATGTCTTACCAACACCATCAGTTCAGAATAAACTTACGTCACGGAGTCAGTTTTGGTGGTGGCAGTCATTTCAACTAGAAGAATATTTAGTGTTTGTGTGCATCCTGTTTTACATTGGTATACAGGGATAATGTCATCCTTCCAGTGTCCTTGAGTCTCTCCACCTTTTCATGTTGCTTACTCTTTTTTGGCAGTCTCAAATAATGAGGATCATCTTCCAGAGTTACAGAGGATGTCAGAGTCTTTTCATGCTCTCTAAAGTTTTGAGTAAGAAGGGGTTTTTAGTTTGTCTTCTGCAAAGAGTGAGAAAAGCAAAAGTTTTGGCAGAGTGAAATGGTTCATAACCTTGGTCTATAAAAATGCCAGGATTCTATTGTCAGTGCAGTAGGTCCATGTGTACAGAAATAACACCCCTTGTTGAGTCTTTTAATAGTGGAAACAGCATAACAAACTGGCAGATGCTTGTCTGAGGTATTTTGCATTGACCTAGAGTTTGCACTTGGCCTTGATGTTGACTTGGCTGTTGGACACAAATCTAGCATTAGAACACTTCTGAATTATGTTGTCAGAATGAGGAATGGGGGGAGAGGATAAAAAACTTTTTCCTAAAAAACCCAAAAAAATGAAAATAAATAAGTAACATACAAAGAAAAGGTGGTGGCAGTCTGTTGAGTACATTGTTAAACCTGCTGTTTCCAGTAACTAAGATAAATGTTTTTCCATGTTACTACCAACCCTTTTCTTGGGCTAGAGCTTTCCAAAGTGAGTGTAACTTTTGTTCAGCAAAACAGAACCTGAGAAATTTATGAACTGTGAAAGCTGACTGAAGTGTCTTCAAGGTTCAAAGTCATAAGCATTGTGTATTCACGGTCCTTTTTCCCTTTCAACACAGGCAGTTGCTCTTCTGTCGTGTAACACTGGGCAAGTCCTTCCTGCAGTTCAGTGCCATGAAAATGGCTCATTCTCCCCCAGGACATCACTCAGTGACTGGGCGGCCCAGTGTCAATGGATTGGCTTTGGCAGAATATGTCATTTACAGAGGAGAGCAGGTAAATAGCTTTTGGCTTGGTTTTACAGACTCTCTTTTGTCTTTTTGAAAGGCATGTAATGCATTGGGGACTTTTTTCCTGGGTTTGTGGTGCTAGGACTTGCTTTTGTCTTACAACAAACTGCAGCTACAGTTTCCTGAAAGGATGAAATGATGCATGTTTCCTGAATGATCCAGGGATTTTTACCTTTGGTGTTTTGCCCTTTTTTCCTTTGGCATTAATAATTTTTTCTTCTCCCTAACATTCTGCATTTATCCGGAGAAGGAACTAATAATAAACAATGTGTGTGTCACTTTTCCAGGCTTATCCAGAATACTTGATTACTTACCAGATTATGAAACCTGAAGCCACCACTGATGCTTAAGAAAAGTTACTTGTGGGAAACCATCAGACTTTGGATGCGAAGATATCAATGGCTGCCATCCCTATAATTACAAGTTTTTGTTGAAAAACTTCCCATTCCCAGGTGGTGTGGTAGCAAATGTGAACGAAATATACCAGTTTTGACTTGATAAAGCTTTAATAATGTACAGTATGTTTTTCTAAAATTTCAGAAATGTCCTCTTTTTCAGCACTTTAACAGATACCATTCCAGACATAAACTGGGGTTTGGCTGTACTAAATTATAAACAGAAATTAACTTGAAACGATGCTTTTATACAATAATGCATTCAAATCTAGCAGAAATTGTAATGGTCTATACAGGAACTCATTTTACTAATATTGTGTTCTTTAAAACACTGCATTTACACTGAAAACGTTTTCATTTGTAAAACTGTAAATAAGAGCTTTTGTACTAGCCTGGTATTTATTTACATTGCTTTGTAATATAAGTGTTTTAGAACTGCAATCTTGTACAAAATGTTCTTTCCAGATGTTGGTTTGTTCATCTCTGTTTTCTCATGCAAGTTAGATTTGAAAAGTCAATTTTTTTCAGGTTTTAACACTTAATTGTGAGGGAGAAAGCAAATTTTATCTGAGGAGGTTTAGAAATATCCAACTTTAGATTGAATACACACATTTTTGTTCTGTATTTTTATTTATGAAATACACATTCCTGAGAATGATGGGCTATGAAAATAGAATGTTCCAGACAAATACTAAAGTGGTTTTCCACCTACTTCCTAGAGTTGCATATTTTATTTCTGTAAAATGCCTTTTGAAGTTTTTTATTTAACTATAGGTATAGTTAACCTGTATCCTGACTTCAAGGCTAGTAGACCTTGCAAGTTACAGTTTTAGTAAATTATTTTCTTTGAACGTAGATGGAAAATTAACCTCAAGAAGTTCCTTCTTGAGTTTCTCTTGCTTACATTTAAGCCAGGAAGTTAAATAGTTTATTCCTAATACAAGGGTGAACAACTTGGCCTTTTTTGTATACTTATTTTGGTAGATTAATCTACCTGCGGGTGCCCTCAGAATATGAGCATTGCAAGGTGGAAATGTTAAAAGCCATCCTGTCACCTCCAGTGTCTCTTCCATGTTAACCTTCAAGCTGTGGTTGAAGCAGGTGTGTAGCAGTGTGTTTGTCTGCTTTGAGGTGGGTGGAACTGCTGGGGCTGCACCTCCTGCTGCCAGCTCAGCCGGCTGGGAGGGGAGGAGCAGCTCTGCCCCAGCAGCAGCTGCCTTTGGTAGCCCTGGTGAGGCCCCGTGGACAGAGAGGAGTGCAGAAGGTGCAGCCCCTGTCCAGGTGTCATTCGGGGTTCCTGGCTGCACCCACCGCTCCCTCAGCGCTCTCGTGTGTATTCTGCTTTTCTGCCATCTGCAGTTTTTACCTACATATTTCAAAAATATGTAAATACAAATTATAAGTTACTTGGGGTTAAAGTGGGTAGGAGTATATTTTAGTTGTTTGATATTTCTACATACAGAACACTGTCCCAGAAGACAATTTGTTTGCAGGGCATGTTATCTTACCATGGTTTTAAATGTAGTAACTGGTCAAGATAATGAAATCCTCTTGCTGATGTGGTGGTTATGTGATTATGCTCTATGTAAAAATGTATTGAACCTTACCCAGTTATGTGAGGAATAAGATTGCAGAATTCTTGCAGAAAGTAATATTGGCTATGAATAAAAAAGGCTTTGATTTTTAGGTACTTTTTTCCCAGCATGTTGCCTGTTCCTTAGGTATAGTAATGCTGGAATTTGTGTTCATGCAAAATCTGTTAATTATGTTTGAAACTTTTTTGTTATTGCTAAAATGCTTCATTCTATATGAATGATCACCTAATGTCTTGTAAAATATTGTGGTATGATAGCATTTTAAGTGGTACCACAATGTTGGTTTTGTCTGTTCGGGGATTTTTTGAGCTGTTTTTTTTGCATGACATACCTTGCACTCTGAAGATGGAAGCTGTAATGATTTGATAATACTGACTGTTGAGGTGAACCTTTAATCCCTTGTGCAATTAGTTCTGCTTTACTCATCTTGAAGTGTCTTTACATGTACTGTATGACATTCCATATCCATTTAACACTAAATAAATTTAATTCACTGGTTTTCTGGTAGCATGGGATTAATTACAGATGTAGTATGTTAACCCATTGTTTTAAATGTAAGCATGCACAATGCTGTAACAAACTGCCATCACTGGAGGCAAAATTAATTACATTAAGTAGAAGAGCTTTTAATGTGGATGAAAACCTGTAAATACTGTGGAAACTTGTAGTTTAATATATGGCTAACTAACAGCTTTAGCTAGCAGTGAAAATGTTTTAGTAATAAACCCAGAAGTAAACTTCAGTTTGTGCACTTAAAACTCCATTATATGGTCCAGAACTGAGAAAGAAAACTTGCTTACATTGGTTTCGTAAAATGAAAAGTGACCTAAAGAGTCTTACCTTTCAGATAACTGTGTGGGTGTGATAAATACATGAGCAACAACAGAAGGAACTGTTTAGATCATTGGTAATATTGCAATAAGTAAGTAATTTTATTTCAGTTGGGCAATTTATATGGTGGTAGCTTTCCAAAACTAGGTTTGTATAGAAGATTTGAATAGACATGGGCACTAGAGGGCAGGAAAGCAAATGTTTTCTAAAATTAATGGTAATGAAAATCTTCAGAAGGTCTTGGGAACACAACTTCTGATAAAATTGCTCCTGAAAGTTCCACCTATCTTGGTTGTAAAAAATTAACTTTCCATTCTGCATTAGATTTGTTTTTATTTAATTAAATTATTAGTATAAAAATAAGTGATACAACTAAGCAAATTGAAAATATATTTCTTTTAAAATTTGCTTGTACGTTAGACTTTAGTTCTTAGAAATCAAAAAACAATTCAGCCACACTCTTCTATCTTACATAATTGAACAAGTGGATTATCCATGCAGTGCATGTTACAGAGGCATGTTGGCACTCATTTTGAATGCAAATGACTGTGTATAAAGGAGTTGCCACTGTCCTTTCTACCCTGAACTTGTTCATAAGCCATGTGTATGTCTGTGAGTACACACACACTTGCTCACTCTCTGAAAAAAAAAACCTAAAAGAAGTTTTGAAGGTGACTTTCCCTGCAGAACATCATTGTCAGTGAGAGTGCTGCAGCCTAGGAGCCATGTCCCCTTCTTGGGCCCATCTCCTGAACTTAATATAATAAGATGGATTTTCTCTCCCACTGGAAACAGCCCCATGGGTGGCTTTCCTTCTGCCTTTCAGTTTAAAAAGATGGTTTAGAGACTTGATTGGCATTGAGCTAAAGCAACCAAGACTGCTTTCTTGCCTTTAGTGACCTGGCAGTGAGACTGACTGAGACCTGCCCCTCTGTGGTTCTTGGAGCTGTGCTTAAGTTGCAATAGGAGGTGGAGGTGGTGCCAGCAAGAGAAATGCTACAGTGGAAGGCATGAGGAGTTGTGTCCCTCTTCTTGCCCCTGTGCAGCAGGCATAAGCAGTGGTTATTCTGAGAGTATCAAGGGAGTTCTTCCCTCTCCCTATGGCTCACCAGATCAGAAAAAGCTACAGGCAGCCAGAACAGAACACAAAAGAAAAAGCATGTAGATGACTGGTTTGAAGATAACAAGTTCTGCCCTAAAAGGGGCAAGGTTGGCAACTGAGAGAAGACAGACAGGATGGAGAGAATAGAAGAAATAATAACTTGCAAAAAAAGAAAGGCAAATTCTACGTGCACTGAAAAGGCATGGTAGGAATAACAAATCTAATTGTTAGGAATGGCCAAAGTAATCATGGTACGTCAGCTTCCCAATTTATGTTTGACATAAAAAAGGAAACAAAATGTGTAGACATTACAGGGATTTCAGAAGGGCTCCTCTTGAGAAGAACACACATGTTTTAGGAGGGCAAAGTTGCAGCCAATTCAAAACATTATTATTAGACCTGGAAAAGTGTGTGCAAGAAAAGAAATAGGATTTAAATACCAAAGGCAAATGCCTTGCACAATAGATCTTCAAAACTTTGGGTTTGAGGCCTTGATTATCAGAGACAAGCTGAAAACCCCCAGCAGACAGCATATGAGCAAAGTATGTCACACTAAATTATCCACCTGGATTCTGTATAGTAGTAGGAAGTATGTGGGGAGGTGGGATTCTAATGCAGCCAGAAAATTCAAAGGAAGTGGAGGTGAGATCCATCTCTCCATCTGCAATCTTGATAAAGCTAGTTCATTTATAAGTGTGTTTCAGCTGGGGTCTTCCTGGGTGGCACCAAAGGTGATTGGGGTGGCTCCTGTCATGTGCAGTGACACAGCCAGGGGAACACTTCTTTGCAGGGTTTTTAAGCTAGGACCATTAGCAGTTCTCAAAGACTACGGTGGAAGTATTAGCAAACCTTAACACTTAAAACAGATGTGAATTGTTTAAGGAGCAAAAGAAGATGCACCCGTGCCTGAGAATGTGTCATTGAGGCCTTTTATAGTTGGAAAAGGAGCTTCATGTCAGCTGCTAATACTGTGTGCAGATCTGGGGTGGTACATGTGGGGAAGGATTAATATTGAATAGTGTAGCTGATAGAAATAGCCTGAGAAATTAACTGGGAAGTTGTTGATTTTTTCAGGGCCAGATGTGTCTGGCTTTGTGCTGTCCAGCTGCTCTTCAAAAAGGTAATATTTGCCAGCAATGCATTTGGAAGCTTGTTTCATGATAAGAAATTTATTAAGTTTTGTGGGACTGTGGGCATCATAGATCAATAGATATGCACAGAAATAGAATTTCTCACTAGCCTGATAAAGAAGCTGGTGGGTAAATTAAGCAGGTAAATAAATTAAGCAAATAGGTTGGACTCAGTCTTGGAGGTCTTTTCCAGTCTTACTGATTCTGTGATTCTATGAAAGAAAAAAACAGATCTTGTAGCAAAAATGAGTAACAGTAAATCAATTAGTCTGTATAATATTTATGACCCAACTGAGGGGGATATTGGATCTAAAAGCTTTTTAGTCGAAGTAGAAGGTGACAGCAGTTACATTAAATATTGTTTTAATTAATGACAGCGTGAACTACTAAGCAGTTCAAAAGTGTCATCTTTAAATAAACCTGTATATGATGACCAGTGTCTGATAGTGGTTCCCTATTTGAAAGTATTTTACTGAAGCATTACAAACATGAAATTAACTAATTAGATTTGAAATTAAAGAGGTTTACTTTGGATATTAAGTATGCATTAGAGCACTTGTTTTTATCAAAGTCTAATTCAGTATTTAGGGGAAAACGTACTTACCAGTTGAGTACTAAAATGTAAAGATTTACAAACAATCAAAAAATTCATAAATAAGTGCAATTTTACAGACACATAGTTCCAGTAATAACATGAGGCCTCTGAAGCACATTGTGTCAAAGGTTAATGCAAAGATTCTAAACCAAATAATCAGACAGTTAAATAAATATGACTTCAAACTAAATGGACTAATGTTAAAGCTTATTTCAAAATATTAGAAATCTGAAAATGCACTAGGAACTGCAAAATGATAGTTTTTAAGAAAATACTTTCCTGTTGAGAGTAAATCTCTGAATGGAGAGCCATTTAACATATTACTAGAGAGATGGATTTCTGAAGGTGCAGAACAGACCTTGAGAAAAAAATGAGGTTTAAAAAAAAGGAGGGAGCAGGGTTGTGGGTGTGTGTGTAATTGACTGAGCATCTCAGAGTGATGGCAACTACATTAACAGAGAAAATCAGGTCAGTGGTACACTGCAAGGTCTGAAATAGTCCACACTAGAGTGGAAGGCACCAAGTGTCTTGATAAGGAGGAAAAATTAGAGAAACATTAAGTGTGTCAGATGGCTGAATTTCTGAAATTAAAAACTTAGAGTGAACCTTCTGTCCAACATCCTACATATATATGCCATGTAAGCATTTTGAGTGGCTTTAAAAGCCTCTTGGCAGTCAGACTCAAAATGAGATGGAGAGGCAGAATGATGACCTAGCTCATTTCACACAATTCTCTGTAGTAGCACAGAGCAGCTAAGTCCTGGGGGGAATACTAATGGGAATAACCCATTATGGATAGGGTTGGACAAATATGGAAACCTGCTTTTTAATATAATTGTGTATTAGACCATATTCCAAAGCACTTCTGAAATACCACCTGCTATTAAAAGTGTTCTTAGTCAATTATAAATTTGAAAACACTAATAAAAAGAACAGAGATCTATAAAATACAGAAAGAAATAATAGTAATTTCAGACCTGGAGCAGTTAAGTGGAATATTTCAGTTAAAAGGAAAATTTCACATTTACTGCACATAGACTTTTTCAGGGACGTGCTTTAAAGTTTCAGATAGTTTTGTTCTTGTGAGTACCATGTGTCTGCTGTAGGGACATAGTCCAGTAGAAATACTGAAATCACAACAGTACTTTGCAAGAGATGCAGGAACCTTGTATGTGTGGCAAATTGTAGAAGTCAAGGACTCATACAAAGTAGTCCATAAACTCTTGGGTTTATGTATGACTCTTCTATGTCTTCTGAGGCTTCTCCCCCCTCTCTCAGAAATACTAGCTTTTCAGTAAAGCAGTTGAACAAAATGTATGAGTTAAATATTTCATAGATCAGGTTTTAGTTGTGTCTAATTTTTTGTAAAGAAGAAAGAATAATGGTGGGACTTTGTACAATTAATAGCTTAAATATTGTGTAATCGGGTGCATTGATATGTATTACAGATATTTTACTGCAGTATCAATAAATAACATATTTTCCTTTAAAAAACCAAGCTACAAAATAGTTGTCAATATGTCTCCTTCACTGGACTGAATTTACAGTACATATTTTGTGGAGTTTGTGATTCAGCATGTTTAACCTACTTAAAATACTGTTAAAATTGTGGGTTTGGACTCACTGACCTAGTTTTAGCATAGTGAATTATATCTGTAAACACACATTTGCCTCATAATTCTGTTAGTCCCAGGAAAATTTATCAGAACTATATTTATACCATAATTTGGCAATACAGTGTTTTAAGGTTATTGAGCAGAATAGTTATCTCATAATCAGACACAATGCATTTTCTCCTGTAATATCTAATTCTAACAGCAAAATGCTACCAGGATTTCCCAAGCAAATTCATTATATCCTTTAGTTTTAAAACAGACTTTTGTCAAGTTTCTTCTTTTTTGCAGCGTTTTGTCTCTTTAGACCTATCAGAATTATTTAAGTGTGGCTGCCTTTTGCACCTTCTCCCTTGTTGCAGAGAGCAGGGATTTTTTGCCAGCATTAAGCACCTCAGGTTCTCGGTTCAGAGCTCTCTAGACCCTCTGTCTGATCTGAACAAGCATGAGAAATCTGTTCTATGGGGCTGCAGCTTCATGATTTAAAATGAAGTGATGTGGGTAGCTTGTGACAGGAATGCACACATCCCAAGTGAACAGCAGTTTCCATGGGGATGTCTGTACCTGTAATAGCAGACAGTCACGTGTCATTTTTGTTGCTGGAAATTCCTGTTTCTCTACAGCATTCTTTATAATTTTGTCTCGTTTCTTTTTTCAGCCCAACTCTGTAATAAAGTGATTTGACATGGAGTTCTGTGATAGTCACAATATCCACTGAGAAGCAGAAAGACATTTCAGTTCATAAAAGTGAGGTTCACCCACCTTGCTCCCAGGTAACTTCACACAAAAATATCTGCTGTGGTGCTTTCAATACACCTTTTAAAAGCAAATTATCATAGAATCCTGGAATGGTTTAGGTAGGAGGGGACTGTTAAAGCTCACCTAGTCCAAACCCCTGCAATGAGCAGGGACATCTTCAACTACATCAGGTTGCTTGGAGCCCTGTCCAGCTTGAATGTTCCCAGGGACGGGTGATCTACCACCTCTCTGAGCAACTTGTACCACTGTTTTACCACCCTCATTGTAAAAATTAGATTAATTCTGGCTGGTATTAAAGAAGCTATATTGCAACTGGTAATTTTAAAACTTGTATTTGAGAAGGATAAAATGAGTATGTCATTCTAGAGGTATTTTATTTACAGACCTTTGCTTGTTTGAAATAGAATATTTCTATTCTACATGTTAAATCTTAGGAATAAGATCACATAATAATTAAACTGTTTGCTCTTTTAAGTAGTTTGAAGTAAATAAGGAGTATCTGCCTGAGAGAAAAGGGTCTATGTCCAGTTTGTATTAATAGTTCGGGATTCAAAAACTTAAGTTGGGAAACATACACCACTAACTGTTGAGAACAAGGTAGACTAATCTGCTTGCTGCTGATGAAAAATGCATGTGAAATCTGCAGCTCCTATGTGGAAAGCAGGACAACCAAGACCACCAGTTCTGCCAATCAGTCATTCACATTTCCCACTGTTTTCCTCTATTGTAACAAAATGTGAGAAGCTGCCCTCGGGCCACACAAACAATGCTCTTTATTGGTCTTTACTGAGGCATGATCGGGCATCTATGTGGAGACTGCCAGCCTCAAAGAAGTGCTAGTGGATGACATCTGGCAGCCTGGCTTTGCTACAGATAGATTTATGAGCTGTGAAAGATGGTCAAATTAACATCTTCTGCATTCTTGATGGGATTAGGGTTTCTGGGACATGCAGCTATTTGCATATTGCCCTGACTTACCACATCAGTATTGTGTTTGTGGCTCATTTTAATAGACTGGGAGACAGTGGGGGCTTTCTCCCTTTACATCCTACGATTTTCCAGTCAGTCTTGGCAGTGGCATGGCTGTGTTGGTTTAACAGACCTAACAGAAATCATACTTCTTGTTCTGATTTCTCCCAGCTACAACTTTAATGCAGCTCAAGAGCAGCAGCAGTTGTAAAAGCTGTTTTGCTCAGGGAAGGATGCTCTTTGCTGGGATGAGCTCATGCAGACACACACATGAAGTTGAATGATAATGTATTTCTATGAGAGTCCACAAGTGTTGTCCCTAGGAGTTAAAGAGAGAAGATTTGACAGAAGCTACCTTTCTATGGCCTCAAGCAACTATTGATGGTCTTGGAATGGTTAATTTACCAATAGAAGCATAGCTGAAAACTCTCTTGGCCTTAACTCTCTGTCCTTTCACTCCCTCCCCACGCAAGACTTAGACCACATTTTTTTTTAATATTTATATTTATTTTATTTATAAATGGTGATCATCCAGTGTTGGTAAAATACAGTTTGTGCTTGTCACTAGACTGGAGATGGCTTCAGTTTGCTGTGTGTTTTGAGTGACAATGGCCATGCACCCCTCACAATGTTCCCCAGCCTTGGGGTGCCTGTGTGGGATAACAGGATTAACACCACAAGCCTGTGCTGAACAGGCTTCCTAAGGTGCCTAGAAAAAAAAGGGTATCCAACAAACTACTGTTTTAAAACTACAAAGAATATTTATTTATATGTACTTACTCCTTACCTAGACTGTAATAATAAAAAAGGAGCTATTGTTTTTCAGGAAATTACGACTTTTCCAGCCTTATCTTCTGAGTTACATATGCCAGTTTTTTACTCTCACTTTCACTGGTTTAAAATTAGCTAGTACTTCCTCTCAAGCACAAATGACTTCTACTGCAAGTGATGTGGGATGGAAATATTTTCATTAACCTCATTTAGGGGTTAGCTCCAAATTTCCCACAAGAAGTCTACTCCACTGGCACCTTAGTCTGAATAATTTGAAAGGAAGTAGCACTGTGAGAGTCCCACCACTCCATCAGATTGTGGGCAGAGAAACTACAGCGGTGGAAATGTACATGAGTGTCAGTCTGACCTCCTGAGGCAGCAAAGAGCATGAAGAAGGCAATGAAACATCTGCACAATCATTGCAGGTGAGGAGGACCTATGTAAAGGCTGACCAAGCTGTGGCTGACTATATTGCGGTCTCATTAGGCATATATGCCTAATTTTGTGACGTTATTTTACTACTAAGCTACGTTTACCACATGGGCGCATTCAAAGGAAGAAGGTAACCAATGTCAGGTGAATTGGGCTCTCCCCACCAGCCTGGCGCTGGCAGAAAGGGCCAGATGGCTCCTCTTGGTGTCCCAGTTATGTGTTTTCCCCATAGGTGCCCCCTGCACATGGCTGACCCCCACCCCAGGGCTCCCTCATCTCCCAGAAATGAAAATAGAAGCTTTATCTCCCCGAGGTCTATAATAACTTTCTTCTTAAACCAAACTGCTTTTTGTTCTCTGCTGCTGTTTCCCTACATGACCACGGCACCACAACGTTCCCGGCTCAGGGATGCCCATTGAAAGGCGCCGTCCCGTCCCAGCTGCCATTTGATAAAGCTCTCCAGAGCCCCCGAGGCCATTGAGATGCTGTCGGTGTGTCCGTGTGTGGCGGGGCGGGGGCTGCGGGCGTTCATTGGCCCCGCGCTGGGTGGGATGACATCAGGCCCCGCTTTCCATAGGGCCCCCAGCTTGCCCCGACGTCTGCTGAGGGCTGCCAGAGAATAGAGCTGAGGGGAGAAAACCATCACACTACACCCTCTCGACACCAATGAGAACACAGGCAGCTTCAGCTGGGGATAAAAGAACTTAGAAAAAAAAAGGGACTGTAGTCTTGGAGCTGCTATTAACGGGAGATGAATTGCAAGAGACCATTTCATGCCAAGGGACTTCAGAGAGCAGCATCCCCAAGAGCCATTAGCTCTCAGCGAGAGTCGTGCTGAAGCCCTTTGCTGTCAGGACAAAAGCATGCATATAAATTTTATACCATTTGTCTTTGAGCAGAAACAAAAGATCAGCTCTAAATCCTCAACATCTTGTCTCAACTAACACGAAATAATACTGTCTTGTGTGGCTGTCTTGTTACTCTTTTTCCATCAAAAGAATACTGGTGATAAATTTATTCATAATTTTGGAAGATTCTGCTCTTAAAATTAAAAAAGAAGCAGCAAATACATGGAGTTGAGGCTATATTTATTCCTTTTACTGCAAATCATGCTGCTGCTAAGGATGATGACTTTGGGAAGTGTACAGTACTTTTTTAAATTGAAAAGAAATGCAGCTTTAAAAGGTTAGCCACTACACTTTCTTCTCCTGCTTTTCACTAAACTAACTCTGAGGATGATATATCTCATGTATTTTCTAGTTACAACTGCAGTCTGAAAAAAATAAATTCCTGTAGGATTTTCTTGTTCATTTTCAACCAAGAATTCAAGCCCTTATAGACATTTTGGGATATAAGACTTTGATTTACTCATGAGAGAATATCTGCTGGGCCCAGTAGTCAGATTAAGTATGGTCTCTGTAAATACTCTGGAGAATAAAATGCTTTAAGAAAATTTTTCTTAAATTAAGAATGTGTGCTAAAGTAGATATTACACACAATTTTGTATTTTAGGATTTGGACCTCCGTAATTGGACCAGACTTTGTCCTATGGATTTCCTTTGTTAAATAGATATTTTAGTATTTTGTGAATGTGTAATAAGAAATTAGTTATGTGTTTTATCATGACGTTTCCATCAAACATTTTCTCATTTTATCCCAGTCTAAATAGAAAATAATGTCATGCTAGAGCCTAAAATTAACTACAACTTAGTCCTCGGAAGTCTTATTTTACATGGAGCAATTATTCCTAGGTTTGCTCTAACAGATTAACACGAAAGCTTCTGGAGCTGATCCAACAGCTCTGGAGTGGGTGTAAAATGGGTGAGTGAGCTGCACGGTGCTGTGTGTGCCCAGCAGGCAGCAGAGCCCTTGTTAAATAAATGCGTGTGCCTGTCCAGGGGATAAGGGCCAGCAGCAAGGACAGAGCTCTGAAGTAGACCTATAAAGAGATACTAAATGTATTTGTTCATTCGTTTGTTTGTTTGTTTTCTGCCAGTGAAGCAGCTGCGTGTTTCCCTGAGGTGCCCTCCGTGTTTGTCCCTGCCGGCCGGGGCTGTGAGGGCCTGCGGGGGCCGGGGCTGCGCAGGGCTGTGTCCCGCGGGAAGGCTGGAGCGGAGTTCCAGCAGAGCGCCGTGCTCGGGCCGTGCTGCTGTTCAGCCGTCAGGAATGCGGGCTGAGCTCGGGCTGTGCCTGCCGCCCCTCTCACACCCTGCTCCCTCCAAGAAATGTGCATCATTTACCTGCTGAGGGCTTGGAATTAATTGGGCAAAGTATCTGCCTTCTGAGAGGCAGTGCAGCCTGTCCACACTTCACAAGGCACAGCACAGACTGGCTGAGGCTAAGCCCTAAAATTATTTCTAAAGCTGTAGATATTTTATTCATACTTGTACTTAACAGATCCCTTCAACGTAGAGAAGGAGTGTGAAAGCTGGGAGAGTTAATCTAAAGTCTGTAATTCTGTATGGTTAAAAGGCTCTTTCATGTAGCTGTGTTCATGAACTGAGCTTGGAATTCTTAAAAATCCAGATTATCACAGAGGAGGGGATTTGTTGTTTGGCAAATTGACAAAGCCTGCCATTCACTCACCTCGTGTGCTGCTTGGCTTTACAGTAAGTCTTAGATAGGGCTCACAGCACAAGAGAGGCCTGAAATATAATTTTTAATTGTCAGGGGCAATTAAAAAAAGTTTCCCAAAGATTTCATGTTCTGTTATCCAACAAGCTCCAGCTTGAGTAGTTGCTTTTTAATTTTTTTTTCTTTTTATTCTGTCTGTGGCTCTGCCTTATTCTTATTTGTTAATAGTCTGATGGCTTTTAAATTGCACCACAAACCTCCAACTCCAAAAACATTGCAACCCTTTGCAGGCTCCCCCAGCACAGGCTGGTCATAAACTCAAGTAGGAAACATCAGTGTCAAAATTACAAGTGGAAACATTAATATGAAATACAGGCAAGTACAGCTGGTAGAGCTGAGGGTTGAACTATGACTGCCTGAGCAGATTTCACTTGTTAAACCTCTAAATTCAGAGGAATGAATGAAGACTGAGAGGGAAAATCAGCATTTTCCAGAAGGAAGTGCCTAGTGCAGAACCCAGGAAACAGCAATTCCTGTTGTGGACTGGGACAAAAAACTGAACTGCTCAAAGTCTGGAGTCTGCAACTCCAGACCTATTGTGGGAGAAGCTCTGCTCAGACAGTGATGAAAAAGTTATTCCATTCCATTTATTAATTTTTGGTGTCACTTTACAGGAAAGGGTTGCTACACACAGCAAGACAGCTTACTGCCTTCTTTAACCTTGCGAATTAGAGTAACATCTTCTAATTGTTCCTTCAAAATCAGAAGGTGGTGAAAGAGAGATTAGTGCTATTTAATAGGATCAAGGGCTTTCTACATATAAAGAGAGCAGTTAAAGCCAGACACACTAATTGCATGCCAGATTCAGCATCACTGATTTTTCTCCAAAGGAAAATCAGGAAATGGTATTGCCAGCTTTCAAGATTCTATTGGAACCTCCAGATACAGAGATGAGCTCAGCAGCCAAAAAAAAGAAAACAATGCTGTGTGCAATATGGCACAAAAATGATTTTTTTCCCCTGAAAACTTCCTGAGTTAGAGCTCCCAGAATTCAATTTCCAGAAGCTAAAATGTCAATCATTTGTTTTTGTTTTAAGGTAGCTTTTTTTTTTTCCTTGAAAACCACGCCTGGTGTCCTAATATATCAGCTGGCAGCACCCTTGTGATGACAACCCAAGAAGCAGCAGCATGTAGTTAATTATCCACAGCACCACCTTCCTGTGGGAGGGAATAGTTTATCAGGCTAACAGGATAAACAGTCAGGGTTTGGGCCTGGCAGGTTGGCCACACTGGCTCTTCTTGCTGAGGACATCAGGAGGTGCTGAGGAGGGAAGGATGGGATGACAGGAGCCAGCCAAGCCAGGAACCAGAGCAGGGGTGAAGGGCTGCCACAGCTGCAGTGGGAGAGCAGAGGTAAAAAGTGGCTGCAGAGTGGGTGCATGGGCGGATCTGGGGGACTGAACTAAATCCAGGGGTGGGCAGTGTAACCAGTACATCTTGTGGATCTGCCTCAGGACTAAAAGGAACAGTGTCTGTTGGAAGTGAAGATTTGGCTACAAAGTGTTTCTGGTTTGGTTGTCTTAGCTGGTGGTGGCAGCTGTTACCCAATCATGGGAGTGGATGAAAATGTTGAGCTAGGAAGCAAAAAGCCATGGTCTTCCCCCTTAAAAACAAATCTGAGGAGCTCACTATGGTTTCCCAGCCTTTGGGATCTGCAGATCAGTTCTTCAGTAGAATATTTATTTGCTATTCAGCACTAGGCTTTGGTGTTGTTAACCACAGTAAATAGTCTCTTGGGTTATTGTATTTTATTAGTTAGTTATGCTAAAAGGAAGACTTTGAGCTATTTTGGAGAATCAGGGAAATATTGTGGGTAAACACAGAGAAAGGGATCTTCTTCTTTCTTCTCCCTCTCGGTAAACAATGAATTTGTTCAGAGCTCCTAGTTGGGTTTTTTAAATGCAGAGTGATGTGGGTAATCAGCTTGGTTGCCATGGTGTTCCACCTTTGCATCTGATGGTGAGAAATACAAGCTCTAGCAGCACTGCACAAAGCTGCTGTGCCAGGGCCATGGAAGTAAAACAAAGCTGAGCATTATCACAAGGTACTCTGCAAGGCTCTGGCCAGCTGCTTGCTCTGTGGCTGCTTGGGTGACAGGCACATGAAGGAAAAGTGAGCAGCCATTAAAAAAAAACAGTCGTCCAAGTCACATTCAGTGATGATGGAGCTTTTGCATAGTGCTGCTGAGCATTGTCCAGCTATTTGCTGTAAAGGAAATCGTCTTGGCACTAAGAGCTGCATGCAACAGTCCAGATCCTTGTGAGAGCCACTGGGCAGATCTTGATTACTTCTTAGTGGCCTTCTCACGGCCATCCTTAAAACTGTACAGAAAGAGTCTGCAACTGTTCCTGGTCATAGACAGGTGTCTAGGGCTGTGTAGGACCCCAGGCAGCTGAGGAAAACTTTAGCTTTCCTTACCAAAATATACCCCATTTTGTGTGGAAAAAGTATCTCTCAAATCCCTCTTCCCCCCTGGTAAAACAACTTGCCTATTCAATACTGTGCCATTAGCTGGGTGAAATATCATTCATCTCCTAAATCCAGTTCATGTACCTCGATGCTTCTGAGTTTCTCAACCTTTCTTTTCACAGCTGCTTTCTCACCCAGCCCTGTTCAAGTTCTTGTTTGGAGACAGTTGACCAACTGTTCTGCGGGAAACATGACAGGACTGGTTCATGTAGCTTGTGACATCTCTGTCAGCAAGAAAGGTTTTTCTAGTACTTACTGTTCAGTGAGGTCTCAGTAATTTCTTATTCTAGTATAAATGTATGGTTTTCTACTTGGGTGAGTACAGTGTAACTTTAAACTTTGGGCTCATAGAAATTGATTTCGGGGAGGAAACGGCTGTCTCTTCATATTTATGTCCCTTGAAAAACGTTGATGTACTTGAATGCACGAGCTGTGCCTAGGTGCTCTCACCCGGGTCAGGTACACACGGTAACAGCGTTGCAGGTGTTACAGAGCTTTGACGAGACAAAGAATTACGCGAGCTTCTTGTCACAAAATAGTTACCGCTTTATTGGGGAGTAAAAGAGGAGAGCGGACAGAGTCGGGGGGCATTGCCGGCGGTGGCTGAGGGCAGGCGAGGCCGGGAGTGTCCGGGTGCGGGGGCCGGGCGGCCGCGCTCCCTCCCGCGGGCCGGGGCGGCTCAGCCCTCCCAGAAGCCGACGAAGAAGCTGCACAGCGAGTGCCACCGCTGGGCGCAGTAGCTGTGCGCCGGCTCCTCGGAGGGCTCCGGGGCGGGGACCGGCGTGGCCGGGCCGGGGTCGGGCAGCAGGCGCAGCTGCGCCTCGGGCGGCGCACGGCCCGGGCCGCAG
>VXBB01023420.1:217334-242440 GCA_013399915.1 Illadopsis cleaveri
AATGCTCGGGGACTGCCCCCGCCGACGCCCCTCCCCGGCCGCCGCCCGCGGGGGAACAGTGCGGGGACACGCCGGGAGCGCTGTGCCCCGACGGCACCTGCCCGCAGGAAATCGCCCGCCACACTCGCGCTTTGTTCGAGGAAGACGCACGCCGGTACCACAGAGGCATCCCGCAAGCCCGGCCCCTCCCGAGGTGGCGAGGCAATCTGCGAGCCGAGCTGGGCTGCGGCAGCTCGGCCGTGCGTGGATCCTCCGGGGGCGCGGGGACAATGGGTGCGTCTGGTGCATGGGAATCAGTTTATTTATTTTCCTTTGCAGTTGATGGAGTTAAAAGGGATTCTCGTTTCAGAAATAGAATATTAGTGTGGCTTATATACGATTTTTTTTTTTAATGCGGTAAGAATCTTCTCTATAAGGTGTGTTTAAAAAAATGCCAGAAGTTTCAAGAGAGCGTAGACATAAGCTTTATGTTACTGCACGTTTGGGGATGGGATATCAGACACCAGTTTCAGAAATCTCTTTTCAGAATTAGGATCTCAAAACCCACATGTACTTCTGTTTCATGGGTGGTGATGTGCTTTGCACATCTGTTCCAAACTCCTTATTGTTCTGAGCCTGTCACTCAGCGATGACAGGCTCCCACGTTACCAGCAGCTCCCTGCTGCCCTTGCAGTATTGGATGAATAGACCAAGAACAGCCCTGCCCAGAAGGACTTGGGAGTGCTGATGGATGAGGGGCTGGATATAACCCAGCAATGTGCACTGACAGCCCTGAAAGCCAAATATGTCCTGGGCTGCATCCAAAGCAGCATGGCCAGCTGGGTGAGGGAGGGGATTCTTCCCCTCTGCTGTGCTCTGTGAGACCCCAGCTGGAACACTGCATCCAGAAAGGACTTGCTGGAGAGGGTCTAGAGGAGGGCCATTAAAATAGTTAGAAGGCTGGAAGACTTCTCCTGTGACAACCAGGAGAAAGATGAGAACAAAGTTTTAGCAGGGCCTGCTGCGATAGGACAAGGGATAATTAGTTTAAACTAAAAAGAGCAGATTTAGACAGATATAAAGAAGCAATCTTTAGCAATGAGTGTAGTGAGGCACCAGAACAGGTTCCCCTGGGAGGCTGTAGATGTCCCATCCCTGGAAAGGTTGGAGGCTCTACTGGGCTCTGAGCAATCTGAGCTGGTTGAAGACATCCCAGCTTGTTAAAGGGAGGTGAACTAGGAGACTTTTAAAAGTCCCTCACAACCCAAACCATTCTATGACATGACTCAATGGACAAGAGCAGTTGATATTGACTCATCCATCTTTCTGTGCTATAAGTCCTAAAAATGAAAGACTTCTGCAGAGTCTGAGAGACTGAGAGAATGACTGCTGGAGAAGGGGTGGGATGCAGAGTCCTTTCTCTAATTCAGGGGAGGAGGAACATTTTCAGTTAGCTCTCCCAATTCCTAACTGCATTACATAGTTAGAGCTCTCCCTAGTTGGTTCTTTGGAATGGGAGAGAAACAGTAGAGGATAGAGGACCACGAGAACGAAATAAAATATCTTAGCCTATAAGATAACTATAAAATTATAAAATAATAAAAATTACAAAATATAAAATATCTTAGGCTATAAAATAACTATAGAAGAGGGTTTACAACCAAGAATCTCAAGAGGAAGCTGCCTGGAGTTACCTCTGAAGGACAAGACTTAGCTGTGTGGCTCCTTTCTCAGCATGCCACATGGTGTATTTCACTTTCATGGGTGCTCCCCATGGGCTGTAGGAGGAATCTTGGCATCTGACTGAGGGCTGTGGGTACCATGAAGAAACATAAAGGACTGTATTGTGACTTTTAAAATCTTCTATGGCTGCAGTGAGCACAAGGCACATCATGTGCCTTGGATTATCAGTTCATCAAACATTGGAGTTGCTTTCAAATTAAGTTCTGACCACCTGCAATTGTTATATATTATTACACTGAGATGTCTGTCCATTTTTTCACATTCTTGCAGCCATTTATGCAGTGTGAAATGGAGTTTTCTAATATGTTTGATATAATTTTTACAGTAGATCCTAAGTGTACCAGCTTTGGAGGAAAACATTACTGTGTATTTTAATGAGCCCATTGCTGTTATATTTTTTTGACAATTTACTTTAAATCTCATACAAGTCATTAAACTTCAGGAACTAAGGAAAGAAAATAAACCAGAATGAGATTTCTCTAGCCTACCCATATAATAACTAATCTTCCTTAGTATTCTTTGCCATGTTCTCTTGCTCCTGGTACCTATATTTGCACACACGTTTCCCTCCATGATTGTGACTTCTCTTTAGCAGTAAAGCAGGTGTTAGTCTTTGATGCTCATTGCTTTTATATGAATTTTCCTCCACAAGCTATTTTCTCACTTGGATTTGATGGGGATACAGTGGGGGGAAGATCTATCTTACATTACTAAAATCACTCTATCCTTTTGTTCTGTGCTTGCAGTTTAGTCTGTGTTACTGTTGTAGCTGGGGTTTGACTGCTCTTTCCCTTCTGTCCCCCTGCATTAGAATAACCTTTATAGCCCTAGAAGTAGCTGGCTATGGAGTTATCTTTGAAAACATGATTAGTGTGCACTGTGGCAGAGATACTCCCCTTGCCTCTGCAGAGAGCCTGGAACAAATCCCTGGGGAGTTAATGGGCCTGTCCATCTGAGCAAATGAAATAGAGAGTGTGCTTTACCTCGGGAGTTCTACAGTGGGACTAAGCTGGGAGGAGTTACAGATGTACCATGTTGGATGTAATCTGGACTTCAGATTCTAAACCAAATTCAAAGTTAATGTGAACACTCACAGGACCAGCCTAAATCCTGGGAGTCAGTTCAGTGGTGACAACTGCAAGATACTGGTCTGAAACACCTGCACAAAGCCAAGATGATGGATGCTGATGGAGTAATGTGTCTGCAGAAAAGCACCAACAACAAGCTGAATGTGAGACAGCAGCTGCCATACAATTGCAAAAAAGGCAAACACATACATAAAAATATCAGCCATAAGACACAGGAAGTAAGGCACGGGCTAAAGCCAGGCTTTGAGTAGGGCTTTGTATCCAGTTTAAGCATTACTTTTCAAAAAAAGATAAAGATCAACTGAATTGAGCCTGTAAAAGAGCAATGAGTGTATCACAGACCTAGAAAACTTGATCTATGATGAGTCAATTTAAACAAGGGGCCTGTTAACCTAACAAAGAAAAGAACTGAGAAAGCAAATGGTAAAAATTGAATCACTGATTAAAGCTATTTCCTTATTCGTCCTTTTTATTTCAGAAGTTCAGAACATGGCCTTAATCACACTTTTCATTGGTCAATGAATAAATTATCCTGTTAGGTTTTAACTCTGAACTGAAAAACCTATATTCTGTTTATAGGCCACTTTGTGCACTTTGAAGATATTGCACAGGAAACTGTGTTAGGGCTTTGACTTCAGGGTTTTGATCTTTAAAAATTCAGTTGAATTAACTGTTTGTATTTTATAAAAACTCCAGTCACTACAAAGAACAGTATCCATTTCTCTTATTCTAGTCTCTAGAATTGCAGCAACAACTGTAAATGATTGCAAAAGAGTTTTGCTTTACAAGTGGAAAGTAGTCACAGTTTCCAGCCATGTCATTATAAATTCCTTTTCAGAGAAGTGGATAGTGTAGACAATGTTTATGATTCATAAACTGAAATTGTTTTAAATACACAAGACTTTAGCTATGTTTAACCTTCTTGTTAGAGCTATCAGTCTTCCAATTTCTTGGTACTGGTCAAGAGAATAACATCATATTTAATGTGTCTACAGGGAGATAGACTGACCTTCTCAATTACCTTCTAGATCCTGTTTAAGCACTTCTCTAGAGCCAGACTGATGCCTTTGTCCAGGCTTTTGACATGTTTGTGTGTTGTTTCTTTCCCTGACAATCAAGTGCTACTGAAATTCAACCCAACCTTTTGTTCAAGAGGTAGCTTTTTTGCAAAATTATAGAAAAGTTAAAGAAACTGCATAGTATTGATCGGGACATTTATAAATAAATTTCTTATGATGCAGAATTGGTTTGAAATTATCCATATGCCCATCCTTCAGTCAACAGATCGTGTTGATGAATGCTGTTTTGGAAGCCAGGACATTGCAGTTCTTCAGAATCATCCCAGAATACATTTTCTCCTCAATTCATTTGCTTGAACAGAAAATGTTCCACATATGTTTCCACCATCTTTTCTGTCTTGCATTCCCTGCAGGCTTTTCCACGAGCTGATCTGAGTCATTTGCCTTGTGTTCTCCAAGGCTGTGTTTCCACCCAGGTCAGGAAATCTTAGATAATTGAGTTTTTGGTAGAGGTTCCTTTGCTCCCCAGGAACTGCTTTGTTCCTTGCACCATGTATATATTCCTTTCTTTAGCTGACTTGTATATTCTCAACTCAGATTGTTTTGGGTTTGATTAGAGATGCATAACTACACACTACTTTTTAAAGCATGTTATTTTTCGTATTTAAGAGGCCACCTCTTAAATGTTCACTTCTGTAATCTGCTTTCCACAGTGAGGATGCTGCTTTATCAGCCATGTAAAGGTTGCCATGCTTATTCTTTACCTTCATAAACAAACTTAGAAAGCTTTTTCATTTCTGCTTCTCAAATGTTTGTCAAAGAGTCGTTGTTGTCTCCATTAGCAGAGAACCCACATGACCACTGTTTCCTACCTTCATTCTTCACTGTGGGATGAATGGACTGACCTCAGTGTTGACAATGCCCCTTGTTGAGCTGGGTATGGGAGCTGCAAGACCACCCCTACAACTCCAGGCTTTTCTATCAGCTGATCAAAGCTCTAAGTCTTGTGAAAGGCTGAACTTCAGCTTTGCCTTTTCCTTTCTTTAAGCTCGTTCAAAATAATAGTGAAGAAAATCACAGAAGGAATTCATTTCAGCTAGTACCACACAGAGGACTCCATTAGAATGTCAAAAAACCCATTTCCTTTCATAGAACTTATGGCTGGTCATCCTATGGTCAGTTTGAACAAGAGGGAAATACATTGCTTTTACTCTTTGTCATAGCAACATGCATACAGACCTACATGTAATTGAAACCCCATGCAAATATTGCAGAAGGAAAATGAGCTCCCTTTTGAGTTGCTCTTGTCCCCTTATTTTAGGCACAGACAGAAGGATTAGAGGAACTAATTTAATCTGAACATTTCTAGAAATGAAAAGTGTTAAAATTAGCTCAACAAATGCATCTTGACACTATTTCTTGGCTGCAGTGTGGTGGAGGTGACCAACGTGCCAGGAAATCTTATTTCATAATGTAAGCCACAAGAGTAGCTAAAGAGCAGAAGGGTGCAGGGAGCTAAAGTGATGCAGGAGATTATCTATTAAAATGTTATCAGAGAATGTTTGTATCAGGTGGTGTGAGGGCACATTGTTGTTGCAGAAGCAGCAGGCACAGCATGAGGAGAGCAGAGAACTGGGGATGTAAAACCTGGTACTAGGCATGGACTGAAGCCCCCATCCACCACAGGGGAGGAAACGTTGTACAGATCTCTGAGATAACTCACAGGGGTGGGATTACTTCTGTCTTTTCTTCTTTTCATGAAATGCAAGGAAACTTCACATTCTGAAAATGTGAATTGTGAGGATTTCATTAAGAAAATGTAATTGTAGAGATTTTTAATGAGGAAACAAATTATAATTATTTGACAACCAAGCTGTAAAGAGAAGACTGAGCTCTTTTAAATGTCTTATGAATTGAGTAAAAAGGTTGTGTGTTGGAATACAAGTCTAAAAAAAAAAAAAGGAAAAAAAAAGATTTCTAAAACAAAAGGTCTGAACTACCATATTCTAGTTAAAATTCCAGAAAATCTAAATGGCAAATTTATAAAATTTATAACAATAAACTGTCTTGGTATGTTTAATTTAATTTCATAAGTAATATTTTATATAATCCATTTTTTGTAATTGATAAAAATGCAATATGCATAGTGCTTTCTGTGTATCTCCACAGCAAAATACCTGCCCTGAAACTGGAGGAGGTTCAAACATTTAACTTGCCCAGATAGTTTATTTGGACTGAATTCTTTTGCCACCTGCTGAAGGGTGGATATTGGTTTTCCATGGTGCTAGCTGATAGTAGACTATTACAGCAAAAATTAAATGTCAAAAGAGATAATTGTGAAGGATGTCATGAACCTAAAAGGTGGATGTTTTTCTAAGGCAATCCCATTTTTTAATGGATTATGTTTATTTTTACCTTGTGGTTTTATCTAAAGTTCCAAAATAGGGGGGAGAATGCTGACGTATTAGATACAAGCAAACAATGAAGTTGACGCTGTCCTATAAATTATAGTGACTTTTATGGGGCAGAAATACACAGGCTATACAAGCCCTTATATACTCTGTCAGCATACAATTGGTGGCTCTTGTCTTACAAAATTCAAATGAGTTTGATATTGTGTTTCTTAAGTAGAACTGTACTATGCACAAATGTCAAATAAATAAAAAAACATACACCCTAACAAAGAAACATCAAAGAAAAACACCTGAAAAAAGAAGAACTAAGAATGTAATATTACTTAAGGCAGTTGACTATCATATTCTTGCTTGTTTGCATTTGCCTTGTCACTACACAGGCCACTGAGTTTCCACATCCAACACAGTCAGGTTTGTGTCTTTTCTTCTGTTAGGTAGTTAAAGTTGCTTTCTCCTTTCTGCATCCTGGTCTCTCTGGGCCTAAAAGGCTCACTTAGAAATGGCAAATAGTTTTTCTACCCCCTGACTGATTAGAAGAGTGTAATGATGAGACCTTTAGAGTTACTGGATCAGGCAGTAACAGAATCATATCAAATACCACGATGTCCTGCAGGGAAGGAGCTGGGAAGATGCATGGCAAGCAGGCACTAGAGCAGTGGGATTGCATGCAGGCAGACTGAAATTCAGGGAAAATCTGTTTGTGGTACAAGATTGCATGATGTTAGGTGCTCAGCCCAAGGGCTATCCAAATCACACTGACACCTCCTGCTCAACACATCCCGCTCTCCCCTTGGGTGTGCTGAAGTTCTTTGTGTTTTCCATGGTAACCTGTTTCACTAGACTGATGTTCTAGAGTCTTTGTTCCTAGAGCAATATGCCATGCAGGGCTTTTCTCCTTTCTTACCACACGTGATACCCTTGCCAAGAGTGATGGCTCTTCTGCCTCTAAAATCCTATAGTGTAAGTCAGCTAAAAACTGCCTTTTTCATTGAAAACACTCTTATAGCTGAGGCTCAGAGACAGCAGTGGGCGTTTCTTGAAAGGAAATTATGATTTTTCTAACTAATGCAGAAACATTAGTGTCAATAGTCAATGGCATTAAATTATGTGAACATTTTTCCCTGTACTACTATTCTACATGCAAGGTTTCTTTCTTTCTTCTTCTTTTTTTTTTTTAATGGACATAGATTTCCTTCATCTTTGGTCAGTGTGTTTCCAGGAATGACTCTCATGATTGGACTGCAAGGGAGCAGGAATGTTGTAGCAACACTTAAAGAGAAAAAATATATTTGGAAGCATATGACTTCAGGCATTGTTTGAGCTCAGCTTGTGCCTCCCCAAAATTACACATTTCAGCTTTATAAAGTAAGGCATACCGAACAACAGTTGAAGCTCAACAAAGCATTTACAATTCAAATTTTGTGCCTGCCTAGCTTGCCTGTCACTGAAAGTTAGGCTTAAATTCACAAAGGGGGTTATTCAGAAGCAAAATAAAATGCTACTTCTATTAAAAAAAAAATTAAAATGTAGTGCATATTCAGATAAGCAACTGTTGTGCATTATCTGGAACCAAAAGTGACGGTACCTGTGAGTGCAGTGACCTGTGCTGCAAATAAAATCAGTTTGAATTGTCAGATATCAGCTCAGCACAATAGGTATTATGTTTTATCTCTATTCCCCTGTCCCTGGACTAACCCCATCTGTGCTGAGGTGATGCCTCTAAGGATCATCATAGTGACTGTTTAACACACTTCAAGGAAATGGCTTCCACTACAAACTACTTTGTACTTTTATCTTTCAAACTACTTTGTACTTAGTCAGTAGCACAACTGGTCTGCAATACAGTGAAAATCCAACTCCTTTTCCAAAGAAGCCTGCAGTGAACTGCCGAATCCTCAAAGCCCTATTGTTCCCAGTAACAGCTGCTCTTTATGTTACTTGTGATGGTAACGGGTGTTTGGAGTTTTTAAACCCTTGAAGAGCTTAAAAACTGCAGGCTAGTAGCACACCAAGGAAGTATCAGTCTGGTGAAACTGTAATTCATAGCTTGAGTGCACTGGTACTACAGGATAAACATTCTTAGAGTGGAAAGTAGGGTTATTAATCACCACTATCCGTTAATTTATTGTCACAACGTGGTTTGGCAGTACTAATATTCTGCTATAATCCAAAAAATGAGGCAATGTCTAATTATCAGTTTCATCTCTTGATACTCAGTTCTTTTATGTATTTCTCTCTTTCCGTTAGCAAATGTGCACCAAGAACATTTGTCATGATATCATCTCTGATGATTATGTTATTGACTTAGGCATTAGTGAATAGTATTCTATATTCTGTGTTACTTTATGCATTCACTTATTAAAAATCTTGAACTGGTTCAACTTTGTTACCAACAGCAAAAAATTGCAACTAACTTGTTTGCACACTGGATCTTGTTATTCCCTTTCTCTTACTATCCTGCATCACTGGCTTTTTTCCCCATCAGCTCATCAGTCTAGCCAGTTTCTCCTCTCACCCTGAAGAAGGTACCTTCACTGGATTCAGTCAATTGCTCTAGACACGTTTGACTCTTTGGCCTAGATCTCCCCTGACTGTAATAGAAGCTCATATAACTGGCTCACATATTCCATGCCAAAGTCATCACCAGATGTGAGCCCATGAAATAGTGTAGATAGACTCCATTCAGCCACATCAGATTTCAATATGAAAAGAGTAAAATGAAGTGATGTGTTCTCACTGAGGGTGGGAGCAAAGATGAATTTAATTAGTTAAAAATCTATTAAACTGTTGAACTGCATAAAGCCCAATGAAAATTTTCTTTAAAGAAAAAAGGAAACCTAGCAACAGTTTCTGCAAATTTTACAAGTGTCTTCTCACTGCCTAAAGTAAACTAAAACTGTCTCAAGATGAAATTCTCTTCTTGTTGAGGAAGATAAACCTACATTTTCCCTAGCATCTTCATTCATTTTGTACTATGCACATGTGAAAAATCTTGGGTACAGGTCCAAACTTCTTTTATTCCTGTCAGTAGCTCCACTGATTGGCAGTTTTCCTATCATAGCTACCTAACTTAAGAAAAATGTGAAATTCTTTCATTAAGCCTCAGATTTTCTAAAATGTCTTCAGTGATTAGACACAAGTAGGGATTGGGAAGGAGTAATGAGGCCAGATCAGGACTACAGTAAGTTTTTTCAAACCACATATGCTAGGGGAAAAAAAAAAAATCAATCCTTTAACATCTTTGTGCCTTTCTTTGGTGTAAATACAAATTGATTCTTTAGAGAACTAGAAATCTGAGGAACAGCCCATGCCCAGGGGATGCATCCTACTGTGTGCCTCCTTACAGTGGGAAGGGCAAGAGGTTTCAGGAAAGTGAATCAAACCATTTCAGTGAGATAAAGTTATGTGGTGGGAGTCTGTAACCATGGTGATGAAACCACTCAGGTAAATCAGAGTCCAGGGGGACTGGACTGATAGTGGTTCATATCCAGAAAGCCACTTCAACCTCCCAAGGTAAGGGAAAAAACAGTTTATGAAGAATAAAGACTTTTTCACAAAAGAATTTTTACTGATATTCAAGTGATTGAAATATGCTTGTCATGGTGTGCGTAGGTGCCTCATCTGAAATCCAACACAAGAGGCATGATTTTGGCAAAAGCAAAGCAGCAACAGATGCTTCCAACAACCGAGCTGTGTAACGGGTTTCTCTCTCTGCAGCCTGGGTCAGCTGTTTCTCACAGAAAGTTTAACTGAAATGTTAAGGCATCTGATACTAATCAGAGGGTTAAGAAAAAAAATGGAGGTGTGATACATACAATTGAGGTATGATCTTGTTTTCCTTACACTGATATTTCCACTGGATCCTTCATCTGCCAAAGTTGCACATAACCATAACCTCAGCTACCTGAGCTTTTGTATGACCACAAGAATTTTGTATTTATCTCAATTGTAAAATAAAGAAACAAGACCTGCAGCTGATTGAGAACTTTGTAGACTAGCAGAAGGAAAGAGAGTGGGAATTATTTGAACAGAAGAGCATTTGGTATACATTGTAAACCCTATCACTTGTACTTTGCTGCACTGAGCTGTGTTTTCAGTTTGAATCACAATTTCTTTAGGCACTGGCTAATAAGAGCATGTTGATAAGGTATCTGTGAGGTTGCACTGTTTTGACACCAGGGCTATTTAGAAGCTATTTTTAGGTCACTGTGATGTTAATGGTATTGTAACTGTGGTACTATTAGGCATGGAAATGAACTGCTTTTATTTAGTGAAATACCTCACATGTACTGTGGTGAATCCATAAGGAGATATGTGCTTTTGGTGATCTGAGTTATCAAAATTGCATTTGAGGAATAGCCCTAGATCTCTCTAAAAAATTTACTGTTTTGACTTATTTTGCCCTGCCAGGCCAAGAATGTTGTGACCCAGAAATAGGTAACAAAGCCCTGCCAAGTTTTTGCTTTGAAAGATACTTGTTTTGAGTGGCTGCAATAGTGTAAATAGGAAATAATTTTGCCTCTTAATTTCTGCTGAAGTAAACCTTGGCTTATTGTAGTAATTTTAATATCTCTTATCACTCTTGAGCCCAACAATATTAATTGAATCTTGTGTAATCTAACACAGCAGCTTGCCCTGTCATGAGAAGAATGTCAGTCAGAAATCACAGCTAATCATTGCAAAAATTATTAGGAAAAATAAGTCTTGCTTGTTCACTAGTCGCAGAAGTGGGTGATCTGTAGAATGCTTTCCAGTCTAGGAAAATAAAACTACATAGAGTATCAATATTTATACATTATTAAATCAGCAGATGTAGCCTGGATAGCTATGTGGTGTAGTTTCCTATGAAGTACCTTCAGTAATATGCTACTGAAAATGAGAAGAAAGAGTTTATAATATGCTCTTTCTGAAATTTATTGCAGTCTTGATCATTACATTGCACTTACTGCAGCAGATCTTACAACTGTAAACTACTGTAGTGTGTATCAGCTGCACATCAATAATAATCATTAGCAATTAGTCACAAACAATTATTTCAACATTATTTATTACATCACCTATAAAAGCCAATTTCAAGTTGTCGCTTTAAAAAGCTACAGTAAAGACCAGGAGTTTTTTTTCCAGGAAAATGTACAATTCTTTTCAGGTACAATCTGACCTAGTAATGAAGCATATTTAAACTATAGCCACAAGCACTGGCACAAATAGTTTTTTCCATTCTTAACACAAATATAGTTTCATAGATTGAAGCTACCATGCATTTTTGATAGTTCTTAAGAGAAAACAACATTCAGATATATCTGTTGCTTAATTTCTGCTACCCACTCTGCCCTTCACCATTCTCATCATCTCTCTAAATAGTAAGTCCAGCCTAATTCCTGGGGGAGACAGCCCACATAGCAGGGCAAACCTTGTGAGAAGGTAAATATTTCTCTTCCATTGATTAACACCTTTTATCACTAATAATGAGACTGTACACATACTAAAAAAATATTATCTCCTGTGCATAATAATGTCATGTGTGGCCTCGACTGCCAGAAGAGTGCTGCCCATGAGCTGGAAGATGTGTGTGGGCAGGGACAGTTCACTCTCTGGGGGATGGAGCCAGCTGAAGCTCGTGCAACAGAAACAGAAGGGTAGCAGGCAGTGGGGGAGTCACACTTCAGGGTAGTATCTTGTCAGGTTTATCAGTATCTCCCCAGGAGGGGTTTTAGTGTGGAGAGGGTGAGATGAGATGTATCTTAGAGCCTGAAGATAAAATTTTTGAGGTTTTTTTAAAGGAGTTAGATTCTGCCATTCTTATGTGTTTCTGGTTTGTGTAAGAAGAAAGAAATGTACCAAGGAAAATACTCTCACAAATTGAATTTTTAACATCTGAATCCGTGTACAGTTAATATATGATCACTTAGAAACTAATCAATGGGAATCAAAACAAAAAAAAACCACTTACTTTGTATCTTTTTTAAGGCGACACCAGGTTTATTTCAGGGTAGTGCTCCAGAGGAGGCACTAGGCATGCTGAATGATACTTGTTAAAAGCTCAGAAACATGGATAATCACTAAAAGAAAGGAAGTGTACCAATGGCATCTCAATGTTCTCCTCTGTATCTTTTTTGTCTTCAAAAAATATCTAAGGATAGTTGCATGCGGAACAACCCACAGCCAAACATCTTAAGCTCAATGCTTCTTAAGGAAACATGTTGTCATAGTGAAGCAGGACTAGAGATTATCTCAAGATATCATTACATTGTGCCTCTGCCCCAAGACAGGATCAACATTGTCACTGTCATATCTGACAGAAGCTTACAGTCCTTTTACTGACAGAGATGTCATAATTTACCTAGGGAATCTACTCCAGTGCTTAATTATCGTTATTCTAAGAAAGTTTTTCCAAATTCTTGCCTTGGTCTTCCTTACAGCTCATTACTTCTTGTCCTGCCGGTGCAGCCCATGAAGAACAGATTGCAGTCACACCCAAGTATTCCCCAAGGACACATTCCTGAAGAGAGCAGAATAGCAAGAGCATCTTTTCCCATAAGAATTAATGATGGGGAAAATGCATACAGGGACTTAAGAACTACACATGGTTTAAAATCACAGGGAGCAGGATCACTGGGAGGAGAGTCTCTTTGCTGCTGTCCTTTCAGCACGGATCACTGTTCTGAAAAATATCATCTGTGCCATCTATGAGACAATGCCCAAGAAAACTCTTGCAGTGTAAGCATTTTTGTTGTCTCTTTCTGGACAGTTCCATCTTCATCATCTTCCTGAGATAAATCAAAGTCAATCCATCATAGGTGAGGGAGAGAAAAAATGGGGCAAGGATGCTGGTTAGGTGGAGCACAGTATTAAATGGTCAGCAGCAGAACCTTTAAGTAGTGGACAGAGAAACAGAGGAGATGCCACTGTGTTGCCTTAATGTCTGCTGAACCCTTCTACACACATAGAAACGACCATAAAGCTTTCCCAGTATTCTCTCTCCTGTAAACCATCCCTTTGCCAGTATTCTCTCTCCTGTAAACCATCCAACACCTATTTGCTCTGCCTTGTGTTGCTCTTCATATTTACAAGTAGTGAAATGGATTGACAGAGATGATCTGGTCACTCTTTAGTTTGTGGATTGTATATTTCGACTTTCTGGAGGGATTGGCTGCCTGAACTAAGAGTTGTTTTCACTTTGATCTAATCATCTCCCTATTTTTAATACATACCTCAAATCTGACTGCAGAATGGGGGTGAACAAATGCATGGAAGATGTCTAATGACTGTGAGAGTAAGGGGTGAAGGTGGCCATGGGAAGAGGTTAATGTGTGGCTGCTGTGTGCCTTTGGAATGGACTTCATATGCCCATCACCCCTCTGTGGTAAGAGCAGTGTTTTCCCATCCCTCTGGCATGGGACTTTTGTTGCTGGGACATTTACAAGGGGACAGGGAGAGCTCTCCCTGTGTGGTGGCTGTGTGTGTGAGAAGTGTTTAATCACTCATCCCTCTGAAACAAGGCAATGGGGTCCCTCACGTTGACCAAGTCCTGTACAGGCGCCAACAGTTTCCAGGGATGGCTTTGCCTTGCAATCCAATGGCAAAATAGCTGGCACTTCACAACTACTGGAACTGCTGCCAGGGGCAGTCTGTGTCTGAGAAGTCACAACCCTCTTGTCCATAGACATTTCCTCACTGCTGTCCTCTCCCTGGAGGCTTATGGCACGGGGCACAGGCTGCACCCAGGCAGTGATGGCAGCAGGAGGTGCTGCTGATGGGACAGCTCCTTCCTTCTGGCAGGTGGTGTCATGGTGATAGGAAACCAGCTCATTGCTGAAGTTGACCCTCTCCACAGGGGATTTGGGTGTGCCACAGCAGGAGCACCGGCAGCCTAAGAGATTGCTGAAAGCCCTCCTGAAGTCCGCGTTGAAAGCATAGATCACTGGATTCACAGAAGAGTTGGCCCAGCCAAACCACACAAAGACGTTGAAGGTGGTTTGGCCAACACAGAGTGACTGTCCTTCAGGGTCCTCCTTGAGGCTGGGCTGGCAGAAAGGCTGCACACAATTCAGCAGGAAGAAGGGCAGCCAGCAGCAAACAAAGACTCCCATTATGATAGAAAGGGTCTGCAGCACCCTGGTCTCCTTCTGCAAGGAACTCCGCAAAGAGGAGGTGGGCTCCTTGCCAGGAGCTGGCCACTGCCCCCCTGCTCTCTCAAGAGTGGAGATGCGGCGAATCTGGACCTGGGCAATTCTGTAGATCCTGGTGTAGGTGATGATCATTATTGCCACGGGGATGTAGAAGCTGATAAGGGAGGAGGTGATGGCATAAGTGCGGTTCAATCTGACATCGCAGCGGGGTGTCCCAGGCAGCCAGGAGCCTGGATCTTTGCTGTCCTTGGCTTTATGCCATTGTAGCTGCACTGGGATGAAGGAGATGAGGATGGAGAGAGCCCAGGCCGTGGCTATCATGGTACAAGCAAGGCGCTGGGTCATCCTGCGCTCATAGCGAAAGGGGCTGGCTATGGCCCAGTACCGGTCCAGGCTGATGATGCAGAGGTGGAGGATGGAGGCAGTGGAGCACATGATGTCAAAGGCCACCCAGGTGTCACAAAAGTGGCTGCCAAACAGCCACGAGCCTCCAGCAACCTCAGTGACTGCCTTCCAGGGCATCACCAAGAGGGCCACGCAGAGGTCCGAGATGGCCAGCGACAGCACGAACCAGTTGGTGACCTTGTTGCGGAGGTGGCGGAAGCGCAGGATGGCGAGGCACACAAGCGCATTGCCCAGCAGCGTGCTCAGCACCAGGGCGCCCAGCAGGCACCCGGTAAGTGCCCGCAGCACCTGCGGGCCGCCCCCCAGCGCCGCGCTCCCCATCGGGGGCGCTGCCCCGGCTCAAGGACCGGCCCCGCTGCCCCGGGCNACGGGGGCCGGCCGGGAAGGGATCGAGCGCTCTTCCCAACCGCGCAGGGGGAGCTTGCCCCACAACATCGCCCTGGGAAGAGTCCTTTCCCAGTCCTCAACCTGCACTTGTCCAAGTGTCAGGTGAGAGGCAGGACCTGGCGCTTTCAAGTGTCTCCTTTTGGAGACCGCGATCGCAGCTTGGTTAGCGAGCAGGATGTCACTTCGTGTCGGTTTATGTACGCCGGGAATGCGCTCAAAACTGGCTGTCAGAACCTGTTTTCACCAAAATGCTGTTGTGCTGTTTATATTTTGTTTTGAAATTTTATGTAATGAAACCAAATGCACAGAAATCTAAGATCTCTAGTTTGGATCTGCTGGGATCTGCTGCATTTTGGCAGTTGTTCACAGGACCCAACATCTGCCTTTTTATTTTTCAGCCAAAGGTGTCTTCTGATGTATTTCAACATCAGTCTTTTATTTTTTATAAGAATAATATGCATATTGTCATATAAATGTATATAATTACAGCACATATTTACAGCCTGCATTCAATAAAGTACCCTAATGCAAATAGGGTATAATCCTTCATTTTCAAAGAATTTGTATGGTAATACTGTCATGAGAAAAAGAGATTAGGACATGAATAGAGAATATCAATTAATGTAATTAATTACCATGGGAAACAGGTTTTTATTTTTACATTAGAGTTTTTTTAATTTCTTTGCCACTTAATTAAAACTATTCCAGTCACTAGTACCAATACAAATAATTTTCAGGCAGTAAGTATCTGATTTCCATTGTACTCTTCTGATTTCTGGTAATTAGTAGAGAGAGTAGAAATTTTTAAAATAAATCTTGAACAGCATAGCTGGCAGCTTACCCTGTAAAAAAAAATCAGGATATTTAAGCTAAACTAGTTGGGTTGTACCATTTCATAACAGATTGTTAACATTTGGTCCTGTTTTTTAAGATCCAATTTTCTTTGTGCCTTGGACATCACAGTCTTCCTTAAGCAGCCCACTGTGTTATTTCTGCTATGATATTGAAAATTGGAATACATTTCTTGTTAACATGTTTATCTGTAAGAGCAACTCATAAATCAAACAACTGCTGGAGAATCTTCTCTAATTAAATATATACTTTGTTAAAGCAGTAGGAGCTGCAAAAATAACATAGCCTGGCATATAAGAACCACTCCACTTTTGTCTTATTTGGAACCATCTGTAATTCCACATACGTGGATTTTGTCAACATCTGCAAACCATAGTAGGTCTCTGATGTTCATTCCAATAGTAAGGACTAAATCTTAGTGTGTAAGAATTATCTACGCACTTGCTAATTTGACTTGATACATTTACTTTTATTTAGCAATCAATAAAATGACCCCAAAGGACAAAATATATTTGTGAAGGATTGTAAGTGGGACAGTAGCTGGACCTAAGGCAATACAGCACTGAAAAGGAAAAAGCAAAGCTTTTGCATATTCAGCAGATAGTAGTGCTGCAGGGCTCTGTAGCACAAGGTAGCCATCATTCTCCATATTAAAATAATTCTCTGTATCTCCTGTTCCCAGGATCACATTATGCTCTGTGAATATCTCTAGCTCCTTTTTAGCATGCATTATAAAGGAGAGTGTATATGATGCTGCTGTTCTGTGTGCATATCTGTGAGTGCCCTACCTCAAAATTTTGTGGCTGTTGGTTGAAGTAAAATCTGACTGACCAGTCTCAAAATATAAATTTCCGATTGTTGTAATTGAAGTAGGCATCTAGGCTGAAGTCAGAACCCCTCCTAATATCCTCACTGGTAGGAAGGTTGTAGTACGGACTCAACCCTTACTTAACACAATAGAATCTGCACAGAGAGAGACATTGTGAGTGCTCTCACCATAAAGAAAACATCAACAGACACCTTCATCTTCTTAGACACCATAGGATCCAAGTGGAAGATGTAAATGCTTAAGAAACTATATAGTGAGTCAGTGGCAAAGACAGAAATAGAAGCATTGCCCTGCTTTTATTCCTGTATTGGGCTGGAAGGTGTGAAGTGTAAGCTTATGGGAGAGGGAGGAAAGAAACACACAGGGGAAAACACACAACTGTGTGAAAATTAGTGTGTGAAGTGAGTAAGCTTTGATTTTAACTATTTCTTGAATTTATCTTACTTGGGATAGAACAGGAAAGTTCTGGGTAAAATAATGGAAAAAATACTGATGGAATGGATAAATGAGCCTCTCATTACTTCAGAAAATTTGCAATTTGTTCCATCTGTGAAAAATATAAACTTATCCAGAGAATATATGTAAGACATATTGCAATATGTATATAATGGCTTGATATTGTATGTTTTTAAATGAAATCACTGTATTTAAAATCTCTCTCCCTCCAAGAAGAGATTTATATAAGAAACCAAAATCAGTTTCCTTCTCCTTTCTTTCTCCTTGTCTTACTTCTCCCTTGTTAAATTATGTCATCCTAGACTAAGTGCTCACATGTTTTAGAGCACATATGATTAAGAGGAGACCTGATTCAGAAATTAAAATTGAGCCTTTAACAGTTTGCTATGGCTGCATTTGGAGCTCATGCCTCAGTTTAGATCACTGACGTGCTGGCTGGACAACTGAGGCAGGTTAAAACTCAGTGCTCAAACAGAACATGACAATTCAACCCAAGGCTCAAGGGCACTCCCGGAAGGGCACTGCCATTGTCATGTCCTGTGCTGTGGTGCCACAGCTGGCTGGGGGGAATGAGCCCCCAGCAGGTGAACGCCAGGGTGTGCCCTGTGCCTGGGAGCTGTGTGCAGGGTTAGTGCCAAGTGTCACTGATGTTGTGTGTGCTCATACAGACGGGGACTGGAGGTTGATTCAGTGTCAGCATTTCTGCTTTGTCAAATGAATGTAATACCAACAGTGGTTAATTAAATAGTTCATTCAATTTTGAGATCTTGTCCAAATGGGGGAGGATTATTATAACAAACTTCGGGAAGTGGTGTCAATTTTTAGCATGTGGTCTCACTGTGTAAAATGTATTGAGGTACTGGTAAAATGATGCTGTGACTAAGTTGTCTTCCTTGCAGTCTGAAAAGGCATTGATAGTACGTGAATGAGACTAAACTGGGGTTTGTGATTAGCTCTGGTGACTTTACAGTCCCACTGGGGACTGATTTTAAACATCTTGGAAATAAATGTCATTGAAGGCAATAATGTTACATCTGAAACCAGTATGATTATCCATCCATCCATCCATCCATCCATCCCTCCATCCATCCATCCATCCATCCATTCATCTCTGCATAGCAAAAGAATCATTTTGTACATATACGTGTGTCTGTACACTAATAATCTTGGCTTTATATACTATATTCATGCTTTCAATGCCATGTGAGTTCTGTGAACTTGATCATATACTGAGACTGCTACCCTATTTGTATAGCGGATCCAGCATTTACTGTTGAAAATAGTAGTTTATTACAGAGGTATGGATTAGTTGTATGAGTGAACTGGAAGTTGATGAATAATTAATTGTTTCAGAAACTGTCTAGAGAAGTTAGAGGAAGAATAACTAAATAGATGGCTAAGTATCAAAAGCATGTTTAGTCTGCTCAGACTTAAGAGAAATAATTTGAATTTGTGTCATCCAATACAGAGTCCACTCTGTAGCTCTTCATATATTTTGAAGTTAATATGGTTGTCTCAGTGATTCATCATGAGTTTTTTAGCAAATCAGTTCTTGAGTTTGGAATACCTTTAAAGTTAAGTAAGGATGAATAAAAAATATGTAATATCCAACCAAATTACTTTTCTGGGAAAAGGGCCTGGCTTCTCTTCCAAACAGAAAGGCCAGAGATACCAAATTCTCTTTTTGGGAAGTCCTGCCAAGCATTACTGCATGAGAGCTTATGAATTCCAGTCTGTAGGGGTGCTGTGATGCTTTCTATGACCTAATTTGGAGAGACTCTATTTGCAATTGAGATTCCTGTGTAAAGGCATTAGGAGAACAAAAACTATAGGTAGATGACTTTTATACAACACTTACTGGTATCACAGCAAACCTGTGTTTGAATAAAACCAGATGAACAAAAGGCCTTGTCTGTAGTATGTGCTTCTTTTCCTGTGGTAGAACATGCCAAATATCAGTTGCACTGACTATAGATTGATTGCATAGGTACTCTCCTTGAGCCACCCCTGTTTAGACTGGGGACAGGTCTCTTTCAGTTCTTCCTTGATGCTCCATCTATGGAAACAATTGCACAGAGAAGTGGAGGCAGGATGTATGATTGGTTCTTAAGATCGAGTCAGGATAAAATAAGTTATGCCCTTGGAACTGAAAAATGGGAAGTGTTCCACTGTCACTATTCAGCCACAGACATCATCTAATAGCCCCATTTACAGCAGTGCTGGACTGGGACACTTCACTGATGAGCATAACATGAAAAACTTTATAGAATAATTCAGCAATGCAAGCTCTCAGTGCTGTCTGGGAAATAGCTCAGGATATGTGTAGGATGCAACACTGCATAATTAGAAGGTGATATTTCTGTGTAGTAAATATACGCCTCTTCTTTTTTATTTTTTTTTTTCTCATTTCCCTCATTCCTGTCCATCCATGGTGGCAAATGTTTTATGATGGTTTGTACAAATAGATGAACATTTCTCAGCAAATATAATTTTTAAATGTCCTTAATAAGTAATACACTTTAAAAGTGTCTCCCCTTTTGCACTGCCTGTGATTTAGTCCGACTGCTACTGGCTGTACCTGGCTGCAGCATTTCCTGAGGGATTGTCTGCCAGTTTAGCTCAGCTTAAACACACAGCAGTAAATTGAACCTTACCCTTTCCAACTTTCCAGCCACTCCCTCTTATTCTGTTTGCCAAAGATAAGGGAGACTCATTCTTTTAAGGATAAACTCCTTTTTACTATTATTCAGGACCTGGGTCAACATTCACAAGTAGTGCTTTGTAAACTGAGGTAGGCAGCTCTTGCTTCCAGCTACTTATTCCTATATCTGTATCTTCCAGTTTTGTGTGCTGTGAAACCAACAGAAATGCTAGGACAGTAATGTCAAAAAAACTTGGCAAAAAAAAAAAAGGTTATTTTTCATCCATGAGTAAAATCAATTAACACCAATATTGTCACTGGAAACTGTTCACTCATTTGCTCTTGTACATTCTGTGACAACTTCTTCAACTTTCTATGCAAGGTTTGAAAGCTTCTATGCTGGTCATATCTCAAGAAAATAATTTATAATAAAATCTAATTAAAAGTTTTCATCTGCAAATAGTCCTTATCCCATTTCAGTTCTCACTGAGTTCAAGAGGAAAGACTCTTTCAAATTTCATCTTAGTGGACTTTTTCACTTGAAGGACTTCTCTTGCCACTAAATTTATCAGACAGAATTTGAGAGCACCCAGGACCTGATACTCAGTCTTGGCAACATTTTAGAGTCATGCTGCATATTCATACAAAGCATCTGTACATTCAGGGCAGATTAAAATCAGATCAACTAGATTATTCCTAAATATTTAATGTGAATTTACGTTATAAAGAGGATGTGTTTGGAGAATGCACAGACAGACTCTTCCTCATAGCCCCAGTGTGTATTACAACATTAATTTAAAATTTTATTATAGAATATAAATCAAATATGACTTGGCAAAAAAAAAAAAATCACAAGAATAACTTTTTTTTTCTGCTTTTGCTTTATCAGCCATAGAAGTGATTTTATTAGTATTAATGACACAGTAATCAAACAGCACAAGACCAAGACAGGAATTTGTTGTAATCACCATAAGGGAGGACTAACAAATCTTTATCAACAACATATTAACTTTAGAAAAGTAAACATTCTCATTACACATGACCATATATATTGGTAGGAAAAGTGCAAAGTAAAATCTCTGCAGTTGATGTGAGCTCTCACAAAAACTATGTACTGCTGTAGGCTAAGAACCATGCTTGCTATCCTGCCTAAAAACCAGAAAGTTTTTAAAACCTTCAAAACCAGTTGGGACTGAATATATGTGATTCAAAATTAATGGATGAAATATGTAAGAATAGTTGTTCTTGGTCCTCTAAACCCCTAGACAAACCCAAAAGAGGCAGGTGGAGAACAACTGGCCAAAATGTTCTCAGGGAAAGAAGAAAAGGGCTCAGATCTCCTCCTCATTACAGTGATCCCCTTTCACTTCATCCCAAAAATATGCCTCCCCTAACAATAGAATTACTGCCTGAGCAAGTGACAATCTCAGGCTGAAAAAATGAGATCCCGAGTTGCCTGTTGACACTTACTTGTTTCTTTTCTTCTGCTTCATCTGTGTCTGTTCTCTGCCCATTTTGGTGCTTCTCCAAGGGTGAATTTTACAAAAAGAAAGAGAAAACTTGAAGTCTCTGTGAATACATCATGAGGTTTCTGGCAGACATGGACAGAGACTGTGGATGAGGTAAGTAAGTGTCTAATTGGTTAACTGGATAGAAAGAGGAAAGCAAAAGACTTTTGGATCATAACAGAAGTGGATTTTAAATTTCTTTCATTAATTTCTTCTACACTCTTAAGAACCTGTCTGATTACAAATCTGTTTTGGATGTGGTAATAAATACTTCTGTTTGTTTCTATTTTAACCTGGTTTCAGATAGAGTGATTTCTAGGTAACTCTCTGTCCATATGGCTTTAATGATATTTAAAAGGAGCATTTGGATATACAGGAGTCTTTGGCTTTTCTGTATTTTGACGGTGAGAGCCAGAAGTAAACAGAAGTTTATATATAAGTATGCCATCTAATTTGCCCTCTCTGGCAGTGGGAAGCATGGAGGTTACATGGAAGGAGAGTCTTCCAGTGACGGTCAATAACCTGGAAAGGTTCCCGTTGCTTAACAGAGCAATGACAAGTACAGCTTAGCCCAAAGCAGTGCTCAGGGTGGTTTTGGCACTGTTTGAACCACCACAAACATAAACATACACAAGCAAAGTAATACAGACTGAACTGCCTTAATACAGGTATACAGTGTGTTTGATCCACAAGCAGCATAATTTAATTCTAGGACTGCAGCAGGACTGGGAGTGTGCCAAGGAGAAGCTTTCAGTGTGCAGGAGTCTGCCAAACAACTTAATTAATTGTTAGTTACACTCTGCAATGAGATCTTGTCCAGAGGGCTTTGTATTAAAGTGCAAACTGCTATTAGTGGGGTGCAAGATGTTCTTTCCAAAGCAGCATTTCCAAAGCAGTGAAAGCCTTGGGAGTGAACTGCCAGAGATCACAACTATATTGCAAATAGAAGAACATCTGAGGTTTTGTGAGCCCTAGGATACAGCTCTTCCTACACGTTGATTTGAGGAAGCCATTCCATATTTTAATTACAGAAGCAACGAAACAGCTCTGCGAAACCATCAGCTACATGTTGGTTATGGATGTTCCTGTTAAGTGGGTATTTTAGTTAACAGCATTGATTGGCAGAAGAGTTAGATTAATTAGTCCTTTATGTGTTGTCCTTTTGATAATGAAAAGTTAGTGATGGGCACTGGTTCATTAGTTGTACAGTTTGTTGTTTGTTTTTTTTTACAGACTAGTGCTGTTTCTCAGTCTTTGGGAACAAATTATAAATTACAGTTTCCTCATTCATAATATGCTATTTAGTCCCACTTCTTCCCTGTGGATTGCTCACAACATTCTGCAGATTACCTGCTCATCCTAGCTCATTCAAATCAGACTGAGCTGAACTGGCTGAACACTTGCCTGACGATGGGAAGTGCTGAATGAGTTCCTTGCTTTGTTTTGGTTCTGTGCATAACTTTTGCTTTACCTGTTAAACTGTCTTAATCTCAACCTATGGATTTCCTCATTTTTATACACCCTCATCCCACGGGGAGATTGAGTGAGTGGTTGTGTGGGCCTTTGCTGCTGTCTGAGATTAAACCACAGCACTCCTGGAGGTGGAAATCAATGCAAATCCTACGAACCAAATTGTCTTATTTTGTGCAATAAAATGTGCTGTCCTTTGGAACCCCTGGCATAATTACCAACTATCCCTGCTGCACTGACTGAAATCAGATCACCATAAGCCAGCCCTGTGTTACATCCTTACATCCTCAGTGCCAGTCTTCATTTTGCTTAGCTTGTTTAACATCTGGTACTCCTTTGCTGCTGCTGCATTAATGAAATCACTCAAGTCTATTCAAGGGTGACACTGCCATAGAGCATCCCAGGTAAACAACAAACACTTTTTGAGAATGAACACAGACACTCTCTGAAGCTGAGTGTTTCCTTAAACTTGAAATCCTCACTAGTAAAGGCAAGAGAGCCTCCGTGGCACCCAGGATGTGTGTTCACTCAGCAGGCAGAGTGATCAGGCTCCACGTGTCTGAGATGACCCAAATCACAGTGGAGAACAAAAAGCCTACCATCTTAGTTACAGTAAAAACCTTAATTAGAAAGCTTTGGCTAACAAAAAAGCTTAATTAGTTCATCTTTGTTAACCATTTCTTTTGGCCAAAGTAGCATACGAAGTGTTTTCACAAGCAGTTCAGCTGTCATATCCAAAGGATAAGTAATCCTGGAAATATTTATTGGGCAATTTTGCAAGCAGCTGAGGTCAATGGTCCCTTATTTGGCACAGCTGCAGCTGAACAAGGCTGCATGCCTGCTATCAATATAGTCAAATCAGATGTGAGATCCCAACTACTTGCCAGTTACTCAAGTCAAAAGGAGTGAGATCAGACCTCCTTGTTGCATGTATAACACCACTGTTGCACATCAGGCCTCAAAAGTACAGTTACAAGATGACAAGAAAATAAAAAGCCACTATTATTTATTAACTTGAGCAAAGCCTAGACTTTATATTGAAAAGTGCTAACAAGACGTTACAACGCAATGAAATGCATCAACTTTTTATTTAGGTGAAGAATCTCAGTTTAAACTTTTCTTTCCGAAACGCTCACAATTTTTAAGGAGAAAAAAAAAAAGAAAACTGAATAGCGGCTGCTCCTTCCCCGCGGCCGGTCACACCTCCCTCTGGGCATGCTCCGCTTGCCTGCCTTTAAAAGCAAGGCCCTTCACCAGGCTGGAACACCTTGGAAGGTGGGATTACTAAATGGAGAACTTCTTTGGCCAAGGATTTCCAGGAGAATTGCACTTCCCTTGCTATGAACTGTGAGTGTTTACTGTTGGAATATATAAATAATCTGTTGGGTTGGGGTGTTATTTTCTGTGTTTGTCTAGGATGAGGGGTAGCCTACAGGAGCAAGTATGGGACCTATGCTGTTACTGCTTTTCCGGGGACTTGAAGGCCCTTGGCCTTTTCTTTTGCGTGTGACTTGTGGCCTTGTTCCCTTGCTCTCCTGCTGGGCCTAAGGGACTGTAATAACTTGGTTTTTCTCTGAGAAACGTTGTGGGAAACACAGCTGATGGGACGTGTAAATGTCCTCCATCCGCCTCCCCAGCGTTAACCTGAGGAGTTATGACATCCCATCCCTTGCTCAGGAGAGGATTCACCCCAGGATTTCGAAGTGCCAACCTAACTTCCCTTTTCTCCCTGCCCCGTGTCCCCCAAAGCTCAGGCAGGTCCCGTCTCCTCTAAAAGGTGATGCCGCCCTGCTCGTCCCCAGTGCCCACAGCTCCGCCCCCGCGCGGACGCTGGTGCCGGGGCTCCCTGGGCCTGCAGCCGCGCTCCTCGGAGCCCGCGGGGCGTGTGTGCAGTGTGTGTGCCCGGCTCCCAGCGGGCCGGGACCGTTCGCTCGATCCCATCCCGAGCGGCTCTGGGGCAGGGACGGAAGGATGAGGCCGGCGGGCTGGGCTTTGAGCAGCCGCGGCACATCGGCGGAATGCGGTACATGCTCTGTGCCACGAGCCTTTAGGTGGAATACGGTACCACGGCCTCCACAGCGCCTCTGGCGGGGTAGCATCTCTATGGTTCCGGGTGCGGCCCAGCCGGGAGGGCGAGCGGGCGGGTGCTTCCTGCCCGGCCTCTCTATGGTGACTTTCCGGGGGGA
>VXBB01023420.1:242747-342394 GCA_013399915.1 Illadopsis cleaveri
CCGGAGCACCTGCCCCACGGAGGGACCGCACCCGCCGAGCCGGCACCGCCGCCGCAGGAGCCCGCGGAGAGGGCCCGGCACCGGGTGGGCATCGCCGGCGCCGGCAGCAGCTTCGCCGAGTTCTTCACCAGGTAAAGGAGCCGGCAGCGGGCCCAGTGAGGCCGTCCCCGGCAGAGCCTGGGGCGAGAGGGATGCAGGTGTGCCCGACCGGGTCACGGCGGCCGTGGGGTGGTCTGCAGGAGCGTGTCTCGGGCCAGCAGGGTCTTGCTGCGGGTCACGCGGAGAGCGATTCCGACCCTGACAGGCTTTTTCGCTAGCGAGCAGATAACTTTTAGGACAGGATAGAGGCTTTGGACGTGACAGTAAGATGATAAAGGCCCTTTTACTGCTGCGAACTACATGGACTTCAAACTGGAATTTGCTTCCTCTACCAGGGCATATCACTGAATAATCACAACGGCACTCATTAAACCGCTTGGAGAAAAAAGCGAAAGTTGTTGGTGTTGGAAACTCCTTTCAAATCGTGGTGGAAATTGCAGTGTTATAAAGCATTTGCTACTTGTTGCCGGTGTAGATAGAGTTTACTTACTTAGTTCAAAGTGTGTTGTTGAAAACTTCAAGGACTATGCTTTGTGCCTGAATTGACTTCTCCTAAGTTTCTAGCCCGAAACTGAAAGCTGGGATATCCAGTTTTGTTGCCTAAGATCTCTGTTGCATTACTCACTCTTCAGCATACTACACAGGAGGTGCAGCTGGACTATAATAATTCATAGCACACTCTATATTACCTTCATTATGTTTGAAGTGAGGAGTTTAATTTCCAGCAGTTTTTAGTCTCCCAAACCAAAGGGTTATGGTTGTTGTTCAAGTCACTCTGGTAGGACAGTAGGTCTCTAAGTGTTTTAAGATGTCAGAATAAGGTTAATCTATTAACTGAAGAATTGAGATGGGAGAGGTTTGATCCCAAACTGAGAAACGGACTCCATGTGCCAACTCTCAGGAAAGGAGAAGATGGATTCTTGAGGATAGGGATAGCAGCAGTCGAAGAGTAAGGTTGGTACACCCACTTTGTTTCAGGGATGGACTGAGAGATGTCCTGCTATTCCTACTGTTCCAGATTAGTGTTCTTCCATGCTTTTTTCCTTTTTCCCCGTGTTATGTGGACTGCAGTATGAGAGTAGCTTGGTTGGAGCATGGTGCTAAAAATGCCAAAGTTGTGAGTTCAATCCCTGTCTGGGCCATTCACTTAAAGAGTTGGACTCGATGATCCTTGTGGGTCCCTTCCAAGTCAGAATATTCTGTGATATTACTTTACTTTTGCCTCACTACTTGAACACATTGACCAGTAACATTTGTATTGTTGCTTTTTGCCCCAGATCAGTAGCTGATTGAAATTCTAGAGCATTTTCCTCATAAATGCTGTGGTTTAACCCCAGGTGGCATCTAAGCACCACGCATCTTCTTGCTTACTAACCTCTTCACCCCCGGCCCCAGTGAAATGGGGAGGAGAATCAAAAGTAAAACTTGTAGGTCGAGGTAAGAAAAATTTGATAATTTAAACGAAGTAAAATATAATTATAATAATAAAAAATAATAGTGATAATATAAAGAAAAACTTAAGTGATGCACAACACAATTGCTAACCAGCCATTGATTAATGCCAGACCCTGTCCCCACAGGCTGATCAGCCCCTTCTGGGTAACTCCCCCAGTTTAGGTTCTGGGCATTAGGTTTTATAGTGTGGAATCCTTTTGGGCAGTTCGGATCACCTGTCCCAGCTGTGCTGCCTCCCAGCTTTTTGTGTACTTCCTCACTGGCAGAGCATGAGACACAAAGTCCTTGACTTAGGATAAGCACAACTTAGCAACAAACAAAACATCAATGTGTTATCAACATTGTTCCAGTACTGAATCCAAAACAGAGCTCTGTACCAACTACTGAGAAGAAATTAACTCTATCCCAGATAAAACCAGGACAATAGAAAAGTCTGAACTTGGTATGCTGTAGAAGTTGTCAATATACACTGATATTTGCTGGTTTTAGAAAAGGCCTTGGGTAATACATGAAAAAGTTTAATTGCTTCTATCTTGACAAAAGCTATAGTACAGACACCTCAGTGAAAGAGTGGCTCTCAGCAAATCCCATTTCACAGCACCTGACTGGCCCAGCTGGCTGTGCCTCTGGTGCATTTGGCCTGGGCAGCCTTCACTGGCTCACCTTCAGTTTTGCCTGTACATCCATATACAACTGTCAAAGCTGACAGTACCCAATGTAAGTGGGTTATCCTGTAGCTCTTAAAAAGAGGATGCTGGTATTGAGAACTGAAATGGCATTAAAAACTGTCCTGTGTTTGAATGCTTGTAGCAACTCTACTTCCTTGTGAAGTTCTCAGGTAGAAGGTTGCTTGTATTTTTGAACGTGCACAGACTCATAAATCATGTTGCTCCCAGAGTTTGAGTTGTACTGAGTGGCTGCGTACCAGAGAGAGAACAACTCATTTGTGTGTCAGTGTGTAGCTGCTCCCACAATGTAAAAAATACCAGGTACTGAATGTGCTGCACAGGTAGCCCAGCAACCTGGAATATCTTATGTAGGATGTTTTATACTTGTAATGTTCTTAGTTGAGTTTGCAAACTGTCTAAAATTGTCTAAAACTTGGTATCTCCCATTGTGTTTTTCTAATAGCCATAATTATATGGAAATTCTTCTAAAAACTGGACATTTCTTGCCAGGTATTTAGTAAAAGAGAGAAGGCAAGGGGGAAGTCCTGCTGTCTTCAGCTTTATTGTAATTGCTGTGACCGAACAGTTTGATCAGACAGATCTGGGTTAGGAGGCTGCTGTTTCCAGCTGTTCCAGCTTGTTCCCAGCTCTTCGGTTATCAGACTGACCTGCTTCATAGTTCTTTGAAATAATCCATGTTAATTGTCTGTCATCATTCACTGAACCAGAGATAAAACTGATGAGGTGAGGTGGGGGAAAAAGCAAGCAGCTGTCATTGGATGCATCTTATCCACATTCTGTGGCAGGGAGAGTGGCGGTGCCCTTGAGATTGTCATTAATAATTACTTTAAGATCCTGGGAAAGTTTGCACTGGTGACTAGAACCCTTTTTCAGGTATTAGGTATAATATTTGGCCCTGGGATCTTAAGTTGTGTTTGTGCCAAATCATTAAGCCTGTCAAATCAATACTAATGACTTTTAACTGAAAAATATTTGGTTTTGCTCTACATCTTGTTTCTCTCCACATGTGAAGTGGGATGCCACAAGTAGATCAGTATGTGGAGCAGAGTGTCATGGCAAGGAAAATTGCATGGTTATGGTCACTTGTGTCCACTGTGCTCCTGTTTTGGTCAGAGCAATAAATGGAACTTCTTGCAAGTCACCTGTCACTGCTTTGTAGTCCTGTGTATGATTCATCATGCACTCATATACAGGCACTGTTCTTCTGGTTTGTGGTCTTACATAGCAGCTGACAAGGGCCATGCTCTGTTCCTGGATTATTGGATCGCTTTTGGGTAGCCCCAGTGGGACACTATTGGGTGCAGAATGGTTCAGTGAGTAGGAGCATTGCATGGGCAGTTGAATTAAAGCCATGATGATTACCTTGACTGCAGTGTGCTCTAAATGTGCTGCTTTGGGGGACAGAGTAGAACAATAAACCAAAAAGGTCAAGCAGCAGCAAGTAATTCAGGGCTGAGATAAAGACTTGGTGATGCTATAGCTCTTCTAAAGATGAATTCTACTTCATAGTTCTATAGGTAGGTACCAGGCATCTTTTCAGCTTGTGTAGATATTGCACCTTTCTGAATTGTGTATTTACTAGACAAATTTAGGTATCTGGTAGTTGGCAAAGTTTCTTATTCCTGGATTCAAAGCTTACTGTTGACAACAGTCATATTTGCTTTTTTTGTAGTAGAGCACCATTTTCCCAAGTACTTGTGTTCCAGTGTTCACCTAAGATTCACAGTGGGATTAAATCATAACTGCTACTACTTGTAGTTCTTTGGGGTGTGCTGTGAGAAATAGGTATAATGGGTTATAAGCATGTGTGGCTAGTTGGCACACATATTCTAATGGAAACTGTCTTTAGTCTCATACTTCCTTCATTGCCCAGAGTGGTTGTGCTTATTGTCCAGAAGTTTTGAAAAATATTCACTTGGGGAGATGATGGAAAATTGAAAGAAGTCAGTATCTGTAGGCACAAAGCACTAAGAAATCACCGAAGCTCATGTCTTTTCTCCCTCAGTGTAAACACAGCCCTGTGGTTCCATGAGTAGGTAGTCCTTTGGAAGCTGCTAATCTTCTTGCCTTTACAAATGTCCTTGGCAGAGATTGTGAAGGATTGCAGGGAGGTTCACTGAGTATTGTTACTCAGTACACAGTAGTGTCTCTAGCTCTGTAGTTTATATTTCAATTTATTACTAAGTAGCACTTGCAGCTTTTTGGACTACATAGGCATCTACCTAGATGGGTCTTGTGCAGGTTTAGTACCAGAATCAATATTTCTCTTAGAGAAAAGCTCTGCATACATAAATCATCATGAAACTTCAGGGGATGTACTGTACACCCTATGAAGAAGAAACGTGTTTAGTGGACTTTTGATCAAAAATTAATCAAGTGGGAATGAGCTGTCCTAGTTGTGATAGGTCTTCTAAACCTTCCATTGATGTAAAGAGAAGAGACTGATGGGGTCACTTCACAGTGCTTAATTTCTATTCCTGTATTGCCTGTGCCTATATCTTGATCAGATCTTACTGAAAAAACTTGTGTGTTTTATTTTTGATTTTGGTGTTTTTACACTGTCCAGATTAAAACAAACCAAATGAAAAAAAAGTACAGATATACTGTCAATATATTGGAAAGATAATGAGAATAGTTAAGGGAATACATAAAAGCTTCTCCCAGAAACCATAAGGACACTCTTCACCCTTCTGGTTTTGGGTGCAGTTGTTTTTGCTTTCTGTAAGTAATCTTGTAACCTAAGTGAACAAATGGATACATATAATTGCCTTGAATTAAAGCTGACTGGGGAAAGTAAGCAAGGGTGCCTGGACCCAAATCTGTGGGCAACTTCAGTACTATTTTTCCTGAGTTAGAGACATAAGTAACTTGATAAAAATAGGAAATGTCATTTGTATTATCAAGTTGAGAAGCTCCTCTGTAGATTCTTCCTTTATATTTGTGAAGAATTATTTATTTTGTGAACTTATGTAGACATGTTTGCCAGTTTCTGGCTTTCAGTGAGTGTTTCTCCATAGATAAGATGCTATGCACTCCCAGAATCAATTTGGCTAGGATATCTGTTGACTAGCAAATCAAAGTTAAATTTCAGGAGTTCAAGCAGAAGAATGTTATGTTGATTTAATTCTGGATAGGTTTCAGAAGGCCACGTTGCTCCAGCTTCTGTCTGCAGCAAGTCTTTCCCCAGCTACCCCCTCAAGGAAAAAAAGCTGACTGAATAGATGTCAGTTCTAAAACCTTAGTGCCATGTGCATAATCCTCATCAATCTATAATGCCTAAAGTATTATTAGCAATTTTTCTGTTCTCGTTGGTGGATAGTGTAATGGACAGTGTTATGTTCTGCATTAGTACATATATTTGCACTAGGAGTTTTGTAATGCTAATATGAGTTTTCATGAAGTAAGTTCTCATTAAACTAATGCTGTGGTTTTTTTGTGTGGGGGATGTGTTTTTTTCAAGCCAAACAGCTTAAATTGCTGTTTTAGTGTGCAGCAAGCTGTTGGAATCATAGCTTGTTTTGCTAAGGAGTGTTCTACTGAGGCATTTAAACTTGATCTGAAAGCAGCTTCTCTCTTCCCTCGCCCCTTCATTTTGCAGAAGGCCTTTTCTTTCCTTGGTCTCTTCTGCTTATTTGGGGTCACAGGGTTTCTTACAGAGTATATTGAGAGTAGTGTGACAAAGGGAATGGGACCTCTCTTCTGAATAGGTTATGACTAAAAGAAGAATGTTTTACATGGGAAATAACAACCAAAGGAGATCACTTAAATCACAGCTGGCCTCTAAGAAAATGAGTTTTATGCTTTTGCTCTCTTGGCTGTTCAGTTATGCATTAGGTTATTTTGTCCTGGATTGCTTAAGAATAGAAGAGGAGTTTAAGGTTTTTTGGTCACATTTCATTCGCATGGATGCAAAAATTATTACTCCTGTCTTCAATTTCTTGGAACTACTGAGGTGTTTATGATATAAAGTCTGTCCTTTTTTATCATAATTGGTCTTGTTTGTTGTTCAGCTGGGAAGGAACCAAGTTTGCTGAACTGGGTGGTTGGCATTGCTTTAAACTTCGCAGTGTGTGCATCTGTTTTTTTATTATTGCTTTCTAAGGAAGTGAACTGTGGTTTCTGCTCCCTCTCTAGTACTGCAGCCTGTTACCCAGGTTCAGTGTTTGACAGAGCTCCAGCATAAAAATCCAACAGATTTTTGAATGAAGTCTGAACACAAGGAGAGCCTGATAATTTGGCTCTGTGTTTTCAGAAACTAGTCAGCTGTGCAAGCCACCTGCGGAGCATTTTGCTTCTGGCTCGATATTGGGATAACAGTCTGAAGAAGAGCGTGGATGTTGTGTGGGTGAACTTATGACTTCAATTAGTAGAAAACTAGTTTTCGTGGTCATAGATGAGTTTATTCTTTCAGAACTTCTGAGAGCCAAACACTCAGACTGGTGTTCTAAATTACTTTCCTGCTTTCTTATGGCCTGACTGAAAAGAATAGCTGTAGCCTAGAGGAGTACTTTCCTACAATTTTTCTCCCTACTCTAAGGTACTCCTTTCTTAAGAAGAAGCTATGTTCAGTTTCCATTGTTATATTGGGAAGTTCTATTTAATGTGCTCTTGGGTAAGTGAAAGAGTGTTTTTTGATCATGTAGCATAATAGAAGCTTCCTCGTTGGCTCCCCTTGCCTGTGACATTCGTTGGTCTAAACTTCCTGAAGGCCAGCTGTAGGAATAGGCAATCTAAGCCTGGCTGTGGTCAGGCCTCAGACTTTGCAAAACTCTGTCCTGTCTGTATTGCTTCAGTTGCCTAATGCGTTCGTGAATGTAGGATCTTGTCTGGCTTGCTGCTGGGCAGTAGTGAAGCAGTTTGTACTCCAGAATGCCTTGAAACTCAAAAGTCTGTCAAAGGTTCTTCTGTGGTTGGCATCTGTCTGCCTTGGGTAGCAGGGGTAGTTTAGTCTGGACAACAGGAGGCTGAAGGGAGATCTTGTCACTCTCTATAAATACCTGAGAGGAGGTTGTAGTGACGTGGGTGTCAGTTTCTTTTTCCAGTTATCAAGTGATAGGATGAGAGGAAGCAGCCCCAAGTTGTGGCAAGGGAGCTTTAGGTTGGATATTAGGAAAAGCATCATCACTGAAAGGCTAGTCATGCATTGGAACAGGCTTCCCAGGGAAGTAGTTGAGCCACCATCCCTGGAGATGTTTAAAAGTCATGTAGGTGTGATACTTGGGGACATGGTTTAGTGGTGATCGTAACACTGCTAGGTTAATGGTTGGACTCAATTATCTTAGAGGTCTTTTCCAACCTAAATTATTCTATTATTCTAGCTTTTTCTTGTAAACTGTGTTTTGCAAATTGTTTGCTGTTCCTCAGATTCTGTAAGTAGCAGAGTGGTAGACTGGAAATTTTCTTCCTCATTGTTAAAAAAGTTACCAGGCAAAACTGAATTAAATCAGTCCCCTGCCTTCTCTTATCAGCTAATAGATCAAAAATTAATTCTTGTGTTTCACAGTATTTTTGGAATTGATCACTGAAGCAGTGACATAAAACATATTGTGAATTGGTAGTTGCAGCTGAAACCTAATGTGCTGAGTGACTGCAAAAGTACTCCAGTAATACCTCGCTTGCAGTGCTGCATTGTGCAGTCAAGTAATTGACAGGCACTCTGTCAGGCACCAGAAAGGAAAAATATTAACTGAGGTTTAACCAGGCTGGTCAGAGTTGCAATCACCCCTGGGATAGTCTTCAAAATAAAACTCTGCCCTGTGTTTGAACTTACAGTTCACAGACGTGGAGGCCATGTCAAAGGCTAGAAATCTTTATCACCTTTGTCTTGAAAGCATACATTGTATAGGTATAGTGAGCATACGTTTATAGGTATAGTGACTGCCCTGATAAAGCTGGTGAGTTTTGCCTTAACTGAAAGTGAGTCACTTCTAGAACAATTTCAGGTGGTCTGTTTAATTAAGTTGTACTTTGTGAGGTATCTTGGTGAGCTGATTGAAGAATTTGGTATTGTCAGGAAACAAAGGAAATGTTTCGTCCCTGCTTGTGGTATTTATATGATCCTCTGTGAGCTGCTGTAGCTCATTAATCTGGAGACTGAAAAAATGTTGATGGTTTTCTGTGGGAAAACCTTTTATCTAGTGAGTTGATTGAAACTCAAGCTACAGAGAGTCTTGGAACTGATGCAGCTAAAAGATTGTAGGACATTACTTGTGCAAGGAGCAGAAATGAGCTTCCCCATTATGTGGGTTTGTGGGAGGAAGGAATCTTGTTCCTCTAGCACCATTTTGCTTGGAGTATGTTGCTCATTAACTAGCTGTGACTTTGCTGGAGCAGATATTCCTGGCCACGCAAAAAATTCCAGAAAATACAGATGTACAGAATATCTGTAGTCAGCTGGTAAAAGTTCTCCACTTCTCGCAGCTGTGATCTATGACTTTGTTTTAAATACTCTGGGTAAGTGACATATGATCATTATTAGAGAGGATTGACCGTAGTGTTTGATGTACTATCAAAATAGCTTTATAACTGCCTGATCAAATATGAAGATGATAGAATGGTCTGGCATAAAGCTCTGTTTTGCTACTTCACTCTGAAAAGTAAAGGCTGATTCTCTTCCTTTATTTGTATTAAACCATTCGGAAATTTAACCCCATCAGTTACCTTGTTTATGTGTCTGCATGTTTATGTATGTTTTTGAATGCTTGAACTGCTTGTTAAGCTGACCTGTGCAACAGCTCTTGGTTAGGAGTATAATGTAGTGTGTTAAAATGCTGTTTATCAATGAGTGTTCTGTACAAAGTGTTCTGTAATACTGCTAAACGCTTTCAACTCTTAAAACTTCCCAAATGTTTGTGTACCTGTAGTAAAACTGTTCTGCCAGCAGAATTTGTAAAGCCACTTTGGGACTGGTATCCACTAGAAGCTTGATAAGAGAGTTGATCTAATTTAGTCTCATCAGTTCAGTTCCATGATAGTTCTGTCAATCCTTCTGTCCTCTACAAGGTGCCAGAAGCCACCTCCTTCCCAACCTCTCAACCCTTAGCAGCTAATCCTTGACTGTTGATTAAATTTCAGGTATACTTAATTGTAGCCAAGGCTTTAGTTGACCACTAATATAAATGGAGACATCATATTTAATTAAAAAAAAAATACTACAAGCTTGGTCTTGCTGAAGATGGTTGTTGTTCTGGGTAGGATTTTTGTTTCCTTATTTTATTTTTTTTTTGCAGAGGAGTGGGGAGGGGAGAGAGGCTGAAAGCTTGCTTGTATAGCACTTAAGACTGCAGATTTACAGTATCACAAACATTGAAGCTCCTTTGGAGAGGGTAGTTTGGGATATTCTTTTGGTTGTCTTGGTGCAGAGAGAAAGAGATCTTTACATCTAGAAGGTGCTAAAACTAGAAACCTCCTGTAACAAATCTGTGGTTGGGGTAATAAAATTAAAAGAGAAGCTTGTATCTAGCTGCTGCTTGTAGCAAAATGGTGGAAAATGTAAACTGTAAAATTGGTTGGATCACATCCCTTCCAATATAGGGCAGAACTTTGAAACTTGTGCTGAGAGCAGTCACAAATGTGTTGGATCAAAATGGGCTGACACTTGAAGCTATTGGAATTAAAAATGTAGAATGCAGGTTGCTCTGCATGCTTTGTAAGTGGCTAACCAAAAAGGTTTTGTTTCCTTTCAATGTTTCATTATTTATGCTTAGAGTTGAGTTACCTTTGTTTCTGCATGTAAATTATTGAAGTCTTGTTTAAAGCAGAGGGGCTAATTCTGCTTGATAAAGCAATGGTTTTTTGTCTACTGTTATTTCCAAATTATTGCACATGAGACCTTAACAGAATGGCCAAGACTCAAATGTGGAGAAGAATTCTGCTGTGCTCTTAAGCAGCTTTTGTGTTTTATGCCCAGTTAAAGAGATGCCAATATGAATGTAATAGTTCTTGTTGTGTACTTGACTATGGTCATGACAGAATATGGAATTGCAGGCTTGTAGAGGTCTTCAGAATTTGTTCTAGAAGTATGGTTTTATGTAAAAACTACTCATTTTAGTGTTTTCTGTCTGTAAAAATGTATCTGTAGCAATTCCTGGAACATGCCTGTTGTAACTCCTTACTGATACAGCTCTCTGGATAAAGATTGTTGGGTAAATAAGTAATTTCCTTATCAGCTCGTCTTTCAGCTAATTCAAATTTCAACAAGTTTCGAACATACACCTATTTTGTATGCTTATGAAACTTATTAAAAAATTAGCATGGGGTGGAGCAAGAGCAGATTGCATGTACAAGCAGAACTCCGTTCTTTGTGGAGGTGCAAAATCAGTTGTTTTGTAATACAAATACAGTTTTTGATGAATTTTATTACTTCATTCCTTTTACACGTTCTGAGGTTTTATTAGAATCAGTAGATTTTTAATGTTATTGGAGAGAAATTTAACTTCAGGGCTTTTAACTGCATTTCTGTAACTATATTAAAAACACAGAGAAAATGTACTGTTTTTTTTGTCTAACTTGGTGCTCATTTGTAGCATTACTTCTGTGCTAGATTTCCTTTCCAAGCCTTTGTGATTCTGTGAGGAAAATCTATATATGAGATAGAGTGAGGATGTTCTTAATGGGATCTAATTCCTTCCTGTTTGTGTGTTGCTTCCCTGGATTTAAAATGATGCAGTTATGCAGTGTTTACTAACAGGTACTAGATGTTTAATCAAAAGGAAAATCTAATCAGCCCTCACTTCCTCTGTCAGTTCTTGTGGCTTTCAAATCCTGTTTTCTCAGCATAACAACTTCCCTGCTATCAAAGCTCTTGAAAGATGGATGCAAGGAGAAGAAATGATTGATGATGGAAAATGACAGTAAACCAGATAGTAATGTGTAAAGTAAAAGTCAGAAAAATATTTTGACAGTTAGCTTTTTTTATCTAAAAAAAAGTAATTTTTACTATGCAAGTATAATTTGAGGTGTCTTTTTGGAGCTATTTTTTTTGTAAATTAATCAGTAAACATTTTGAGCAGGCTCAGAGTTATCCTGTAAGGATGAGAAATCAGGGAGTAGTAGTTTACATTTTAGCATTGAGATAAAAACACAGCATTAATTTATTTGTAAAATACTTCTAAATTCTGAATATCTTATTTGGAAAGAAATGTTTCTTTGGTGCCACACTGTATATTTGCCAAGGATGCCCACAGTTTAGTGGTTTTGTTTTGAGTTTGGTTTTTTGGTTTTGTTATTGTTGTTTGGGGTTTTTTTCTGTTTGGGTTTTTTTCTGGTTTTTAGTTTGTGTTGATTTTTTGGGGTGGTGTGTGTTTTGTTTTGGTAGTTTTTGTCTAGCACAGTGCAGTATTTCAAATTAAATTTATTTGTATATTAAAGTGAACAGCAAGGAAGCATACTTTCCTCATGTAATGATGATCACATGGTTTATGCTCTCCCCTGAGATCACTTGAATTTTGCCATTTTTCTGTAGTTCAAGATTAATAAATTAGAGAAAAGTAGTCTCATTTTTAGTATGCCTTATACTGATATTCATCTTAAAAGGCTCAGGTGTAACATCCAACAGCTGAAATCTGCCTATAGATTGCTAAAAAGATCAGAATAGGTGAAGCTTGAGCCTGTTTATGGAGTTGTAATGATTGAATGATTGGGAAGGAAAGCTGCTTAAGGTGTTGCTGGGATGCACAAAGCAGTGAAATACAGATAGCCTGTTGTTTGTGGCACACAGTGGAGTTGTACAAAGGGAAGATCCATATATGTTATCTTTGTTGAAAGAATTGTAGCAAAATAATGTGTAGCTTGAAACTAGATTAGTTTGACTTTTTTTTTGTCAAACAAAAGATTCTTGTCAGACTCTTGTTCTTGTGGAGAGGTGACTCAATTATTCCTCGAGGCAGAGTGCTGGAGATGTATCTACCCTGGAGCCTTTCCTTCCTGCTGATGTTCATGGTTGCTGCTGTTCAAAGCACTTCAGCTTTCTTTGAGTGGCTGTTGTGCAAATACAGCACAGTCTGGTTTTGGATAAAATTTAAGATCAAGGTTGAAGTAATTGTCCCATATTTTCCACTAACTTCCTCTAAATCTTGGAAATCTGTTGTCCTCCTGGACTGACCTATAGCTAGCTTGGAAATCAGAAAGAAGTTTTTTGTGTTGAGATTTTTTTGGGGGGAGGTGGGGGGGAAGCCAAACCCCCAGAGTAAATGAAAAAATTCACTGGAATGTCAAGTTCCACCTATCCCCTTCTGAGACTTAATTCTAATTGCAGTTAAGCTACACTAATTAATCTTAAATAACAACAAAAAAGTGAGTTAAAAAGCAAAAGCTGATGGAAACAAGCAATTTCATTAGTAGAACATAGTGTTAATGTCACCTGTAGAAATGGTTAACATTTTTGAATTGCTGTACCACCAGTATGGTGAAACTTGCACAGACTATCCTGGGCACAGGCAGGAACAGTTGAAGCAATGCTGTGAAAAATAAGGGGAAAACCCACCAGTCACAGCTGTCATTACAGCTGTTGGAGTTGTGTGATCACAGCCCATAGGTTTTTGTTTAGCATAATCCAAACCATGTTAGCAATAAATGTCTTGGTCTGTGCCAATAACTTCTCATTCTGTGGCACTTCATTTAGCTTTTGAACTCTGCAAGGCACCTACTGAAACATTTTGGTGTGTCATTTGAGAGTGCTAATGTGTGTTATATAAAAGAAGAAGGGGAAAAAACCCTTGCAGGTTTCTCACGGGCTTTTGTAAACCAGAGCTTAAATCAATGAACTAATTTAATACTTCTATCCCATGGGTCCTTGCAACAGAAAGAATTGTTCAGTTCTGAAGTGTAGGCTCTCTTTAAAGGAATTTTGAGGTTTTCAAATGGATTTTGAGATTGTGTACCAAAATGCTATTGACTTTTCAGCCATTTCAATAGTTGACTCTTCCCAGGACCAGTGAGACTCATGAATATTCTAAGCAGCAACAAATACATCACATCTAGTACAGTTCCTGCAGTTCAGTGAATGCAACTTGTAAGCATTCACAGATGCTGTTCCTTAACAAGGCTTTTGTAAAGCTTTACTGCTGTCAAGAACACATCAGATGTGGTACTCTTAGCTGCCAAAACAATGTATTAATAACAAGTGTCCTTCCATCTTCATCTTATTTGTAGTCTCTCATTAATTTATTTTGGTTTAGAATTTCTGTGTGAAGTTTATTCTGACATGATACAAAGTTTTACCAGCTTTTAGCCTTCACAAGAAACAGACTTCATTGAATATGTGCTCAGTAAAAGTAAAACTTCTTTCCTTCCAGACTACCTTCTGGAAGGTTTGTTTTAATGTTTTATTTGTTTAAAAAAATAAAAAATTAGATCATGTACCTTCCTGCATACCTGCTTTTTGGGGAAAAAGTCTTCTCTAATCAAGTTCAAATACAGCTGTTGCAGATTTAAGGGCAAGGCTGTGGGGTATTCCAGAGTGACATATTGTCTTTAGAAAACTTCCATCTTATTTGTTGATGATTCTTTGAATGCTCCTCCTTCCCTCCTGGAGACAATGTAAAGAAAGCACTGTGAAAACTGTTCTTATGAAATGAGCCTTTGTTATTTATGTAAGCACACTCTTTTTTTTTGTCTTACTGAGTATATTTGTTCATTTCACTAATGATGTGCAGTCCTGGGATTGACTGAGGATGGTATTTCTTAAAGGCATGACTACCGTGGCTGGTCTTTTTCACTGTTCCTTCTTTCCAGGCTATATATCAGAAACCACTGTCTTGTAGCTTCTGAGCACTTACTTTGCTTCCACAGGGGTGGACTAAGATATTACAAATTTCTCTGAGGACAGAGTTGTGGGATGTGTGGATCAAAACCAGTGCTTGCTAGAACAATTTGTATTAAACTATTTTTAATAGCAACAACTTGATTCCATTAATGGCAAATGACTATTCAAACCATGCAATCAGTTATTCCCAAACATGCTTTCCCTGTAATTGGGTTGGAGCAATATCTGGGAGACCTCCACAGAAGTGGCCCAGTGTACTGGGGCACCAACAGATTCTATCTGGGCATTCCAAAAAAATCTCTCTGTTCTTTCATCAGGTGTGTGTGTAATCCTGTACTCTCTGCCTGCATATAGCAACTGCTGTTTTCTTGAACACAGTCTTTTAAAATATTTTTTGACAAGCTGTTGATGATGGTAGTGTGTGGCAGTGGCCTCAAATGCAGTGAAGAGAGTCTTGGTGTTCTGGGTTTCTTGATTTTTTCCTGGATTCCACAGGACCACCAGACTTGAGCTTATCAGTTTTTGGGAGGCTTCCATGTTCTATCAGCACCTACTACTCTGTCTCTCCAGCTTGCTGTTTGCTGGATCCTTTGCTGGCTAGATCCTCAACTACACACAAGTTCACAGTCTGTAGAGTTCATTCACTCAAACTTGCACTGAAGGGATTTTTGACAGGCATTTGTTTGCTTCCCAAATAACCAAAAACATTCTAGGTACTAAAAAGATAGCTCGTGTTTGAAGACCATACAATGTCTTACAAACACTAACAGTTCCTAATTGTAAACCTGGCTGCCTGGCCAGAAACCCTGACAGCACTGGAATTTAAGAGCCCTGAGTACTTTTCACACAGATTGTGGTTGTTGGAAGCATGCTCCTTTTATCTGGGCAAAGCTAAGAGACTGTTTGCTGTGCACAAAAGTGACTGCTTCCAATTTGAAAAGGAATTGTATTTTAAAATACAGCAAATACTTTAGGTGAAGAATAAATCTAGGGATCTCTTTCCAGAAGAAGAGTGTGAAGTTAGCTAGTTAACACTGTACGAAAAACACCTTCCACCAAAAGTACTCCCACATTCTGTTCTCTGAGGTCAGCTGGTAAGCTTCCTGGGAAATAACCTTACAGGCTACTGAGCTTTTAATCCCTTTGTGTTATGAGTTTCTGGAAAGTAACTTTCCAGTATTCAGAATAAATATATTTCTTTCATTTTTAAAGTACTTGTACATAACACTCTGTGGGAGCTTGTGATTGGAGTCATATAGTACAGCTGAGTATCTGGTACGTGGTCACTAACACGGTCTTGTGATGGTTGGCTTTCGGAGAAGTAAGAGCAATGCAGTTGTCTGCCTCTTTGAGTGTAATTGCTCTAGGCACTGGTAAAGGTTATCTGCTAAACTGAAGCTGTGTGATTGTTGCCTGGCTTTCTAGTCCATGCTATGAAAGTTGAAGGTGTGAAGATTGGTAGAAGTGATAATTCCCTTTTTTTTTAAATCTCTTAAGTTACAGGGTATTTTTCAGCTGTTGTCATTTCAGTCTACAAATAAGTCAGGAAGAAACACTTAAAGCAAACTCCAAACAAATGTTTGAGAGTCTGCTGCATGCTGTTTATTTTTAAGAAAGTGCCTGCTATTACCAAAAAACCCTCTGATATTGCATAAAGTAGTTTAGAGGTAAAGTTGAGTGTTAAGAATGAATGTTAGCATTTAAAGCACCTGTAATGAAAGATGCTCCATTTCAAATTAATTATTTGAAAGTAGAATGCACTATGCATTTGCTGAGGAGTATATCTCTGCAGTTCACCCAAGTGGTAAACTGGTGGAGAAATTGAAGAAATGTAAGTAGGCACAATATACTTTGTTTATATGCTTATAATAAACAAAACAAAAACGTTCTTCTCTTTTCAGAAACTTTTTCACTAAAAGGACAAAGGAACTCAAACCTGCTGTCCAAAGCGCTCCTGGTTGGAAGTTGTTTGGAAAAGTCCCACCCAGGGAAAACCTTCCAAAAGATTCCAAAATTATTCAGCAGGTGAGTAAACATCACACTAATCTAGGTAGGAAAATTGTAAAAATAACACACGGGTACTGCATTTCTCTGCTGTTGTATCCACATTAGTGTTACATGACCACAGGGTGCTCTGAGAACACTCTTTTGGGGCTTTAAGTAATAGTAGTAATTAGTAGTAACTAAGGAATTTGAGTTTTATGATTATCTTGTACATTATTCAGTACATCTCAGTACTTATAAAAAGTACTTACAAGAGGGTGGTTTATGTTCAAAAAGTATTTTTAAGCTGTTTTTGTCAAGACATTAGAACTTGCATTAATTTCCCATAAAATTTTGTCTTATTGAACATGGTATACTGCAATCTGACTCATTTTTCCATTATCCTACTTGCCTGGAAGAGTTCCTATGTCGGTAACTTGTGACAAATGGCTTAGAATTCTGAAACATGTAATCTTCTTTAATTTAAAGTTTTAATCTCACTCAAGATACTTTGTTGCAAAATAATACTGTAAATTAAACTTGTTTTTGAGCTACTGGAATTCTTCACAAAGATACCTTTGATTTCTTTCCTCTGTCACAAAGTTGCACTTCCATATAATTGCTCCTGTGGAATCTGTCTTTGATAAAATAATACTAAAATGTCAGTCTTCAAAGGTGAGCAATTGGTAATGTATCATTAAGGTAATGTTAGCGTGCAAACCTGAAGCAGAAAGATTTATTGACACAAGAAATATGAATGTCCTCCTGTGTTGGTTAAAACGGTAGCTTGAATCTCTTGAGGGTGCTTTCTCTGTCTCCTTTCTTAAATTCCAAATAAGCTGTGATGTGTTTGGCAGATGTAAATGGCTGTGAATGAAGCAGTGTTCAGTTATCTCCTAGAAAGAGCTTTGTGGCAAAATAGGCCTTTTGGGAGCAACCAAAGTGAAAAATGAGAGGATCTTTTTGAAGGAGTTTAATGCAATGGGACCTGTGGCACAATAAAATGTTGCAAAAAAATGATGAGATTATGGAAAGATCAGTCTTGTGGGTTGAAACTACATGACCTTTAAAGGTCCCTTCCAGCCCAAGTTATTCTATGGTTTGTACTGTGAAGTAAACTGAATGCTTTTTCTACATTTTCAAATACAATTTTCTTATTTGAGTGGTTTTCCTCTTTGAGTTGGGAGAGGGTGAACATTCTTGGTTTGCTTGCAGGTGCATGCTGTTGGCCCTGTGCTGTGAAAACACTGTGGTAAAATCCAGATGTCTCTTCCATCCTAAGAAATGGAGAACCTACACAATGTTACCTGTCATCTGCTTACTGTTTTCTAGTAATGGAGATATTTGTTCTGGAGACCACGTTAGAATAGAATGGTTTGGGCTGGAAGGGAGTCCTACTCTCCCTGCTGTGGGCAGACACCTTCCAATAGACCAGGTTGCTCAAAGCCCTGTCCAACCTGACTTTAAACTCCTCCAGGGATGGGGCATCCACAGCTTTCCTGGGCAACCTTTTGAAGATGATGATCTGAAGAAACAGTCCTAGTTTCTTATTCTGTTGTCCCTCAGTGATTGTGTTTGTTTTAAACTGTAGTGTTCCCATTTTTTAACTCCTCCAAAGTGTCAGAAGAGCAAATGTATTACAATAATGTATTACCTTTAACCATGATTGATTTGCTCCTAGTCATGTGGTTTGTGCTATAATGTTTTCCAGATTAGAGTCACTGTTGGATTTACAGAGTCTTGAGTAAAGTATCAGTTTAGCTAATAGTTTTAGCTTTCTATTTGGCTAAAGCATGTGTGGTCTTTAGATAAAGCCTCATGAGCTAAGAGATGCAGTTGCCAAAGGGGAAACCAGCTTGACAGTATGCTCTGCACACAGTTAGAGCTACATACCTAAGGGAATTTGATCTTAAATTGAGAAATGACCCTAATGTCCCCATAATTAGCATATGTCAAATGTCTTGCATGTGTTTAAAATTTACTGTATAGCTCCTTGTGCATATACCTTTGAAGAAAAGCCAGTGGTTTCTTTTTTGAAAAATGTTCAAATTTGCTAAGCTGGTGATGGGTTAGGATGAATATATGCACACTTGGTATTGGAGGTCAGTGGGGGATAGCATTTCAAATGGCTGACTGTAGTTTCTAGACTAATTCCTCAATGGGCTGGAGATGTGAGTGAGAAGAATATAAAGCCTTCAAGAAGTTGACAGAAATATGATTAAAGCTTAATGTGTTTTGTTCACATGCAATTCTGTAAACCTGTCAGGTTACTTCATAACCTACATGGAATGTCTCTCCAAACTTGTACTTTGACTTTCTAAATTGGAGTGGAGACATCAAATATGATTGAAACAGAAACCCTGCATTTCTCACCAAGTTTTTTAGCTCTTTGTGGTCAGAACCCTGGTTACTTCTTGTTAGCCAGCTTTTGTAAAATGAACCTTAGGTGTAAGACTACAAGAAGGTAGGAAAGCTGCCTGTGAGGGAGTTTATGGTAGTTTATTATTAGCCACAAATCTTACCATTCCTGAACATTATTTTTCGTGATTGGACATGGTCCTTTCACTTTACTAATGTCAGTTGCCAGCTTTGGGAGGGTGCAAATAAACCCTTGATTAAGGAAACTCAGTAATGAGTCAGCATCCTGCGTGTAAAAGATGAGATCTTAAGAAGCCCTGTTGCAAGAAAAATTAACTCCCAACAGGAAAAACTTTGCAATTAATAGGAGGAGGAAGTCTTTTGGATAAGGATAATACACTAAAGTTTTATGGCAATATCATGAAGCATGAAGTACTTTCATATTAGTAAAACTGAGAAAAATTGCATCATTGTAGATTTATAGCCAAAAGATTGATAGGGCCTACGTGCTCCTTTTCCATCCTGGCTGAAGGAAGCCTCCTTTGTTCTTTTTGTTATGGTAAGGATGATGTAGTAAATCGCTGATTACATTTAAATGAATGCTTGTGGCTCCCAGTCACTGTCGATCAGCTAGACACTGCTATATGTGTCTCTCCAGAGAAGTCAGGTAGTGCTTGTAATATCTTGAATAACCTCCAAGAAAATCTGGAAACTTAATTGGGGATACCATTTCAGACATTTTTCAGATGACGATGCCAGCCAGATGTGCCTTCAGAGGCCGTCTAATGAATATTATGGTAAATAATTTCTTTGCAAGCCTCTTAGCCCCTGTAGAAGATGATGAATGTTTCTGTGGCACGGCAGCCTGCAGGGTTTGCCTGCACAGGCCCTGCAGCTGCGCCGCCTCGGGCGAGATGCGCTCGCTCAAACTGGGTCAGAGGTTGAAAGTTCTTGGCAGCTGCATCTCCCCACTCGCAGCTGCTGGCACGCTTATCTCTCCTTGGATTTAGAGCTGCCCAAGCAGGATGTGATTGAGGCCAACTCTTTTGCTGGACATCTCCTTCCTCTGGGCTTCTTTCCTTCACTGTTTTTTTGAAAAGGGAAAACAACTCCCCAGGACTGCAAATGTCAAATGCATTTGATGGTTTTAGGAAGTGTGTCTTTTTTCATGAACTGCAGCTAATAAAACCAGCTATTATAAGAAGCATGTTGTCATTAATGGTCAGTTTGGTAAATTCTTTTCAGTCTGTACAGAAATCTGCTTTAAATTAGACTGCTGAAATACTTTAATGCAGAAGCATTTAAAGCAGAAACAGACTTGTGGGCTGATATATAGCATTTTGGAATGTATTGACTAAAGTCCAAGTTCTGTTTAAAAATGCAAGCTCAATTTCAGTTTTTGTGCTTACAGTTAAAGAACTTTTAATCTCTGATAAAATTTTTTCTGAATATCAAGTCATTAAGCTTAGCTTATTAAAGCAGGCTTGCATACTTTTTATTAATGTGTTTAAAGATATGGTTGGTTTTGTCCTAATATACCTGAATTAAAGTAAACTCAAAAGTATGCAATTACACATTGCAAAATAAAAAACAAGCAAAATGTACACTAAATTCGCTTTATCAGCAGTTTTAATAACGCTTTTCTCAGTGGCAGCCGTAAATGAAGTGGAAAAAAAAGCTTCTTTTCTGCTTAAATCTGCCACACCATTAAAAGCTTGCAGTGATTTTAGAAATGACTGCTTATTCAGAAGTGAAGCCATCTTTTCCAATAGCTGTCACCTTGTATACAAAATGGAAGGTTTTAATCTTAGACAGTCCATTAAATACTAGCTTTGACTGGGTCACTGTTCTACATCTAACCTCTGAAAATATGTCAGGGTGACTCTGAAATCTTTACAAAAAAGAAATACTTGACGGCTAAAAAAACTTAAGTGTCTTCACTTGAATATTTTTCCAATGTTATCTCCAGTCTGAGAGCTAATGGAGAAATTGCTGTCATTGATTCGGCAGAATTCTTGTGGTCTCCCAGGGACAAGAGTTTTCAGAGGCTTCTCTTCAGAGGAACAGATGTGTTTTGAATAATTTTTCATATGACTCAAACCTTTTGGCTTGCAATATTAACTCTTCCCTTCAGTCTTGGTTGTTAGAGTTTTAAAAGCACACAAAACTCATGATGCTTATAAAATGTGTATGTGTGTTTGTAAAAAAACCCAAGGACTGACTGTCTCAGAGAAGTTGTTGAATGCTTTTTTACAGGAGTGATCCTTAAAGCAGATTGTTATTTAGAGGCCATGTTGGCTCACCTTGCACTACTACTGGAGGAAAACAAAAGGCAAGACTTTTGCCTGTTTGCCAGATATAGCGCAGAAACACATTGCTAACAAACTGCTTTGAAGCAAGGACAGATAGTAAATGGGGCTATTGGGTGTTGCAAGGAACTTGTAACACTGGAATAACGATTTGCCCTACCAGAGGCAGTGAGATGGTTTTCTTTTTAGATGCTGTAGCAGTTCAGATGCTCAAGAAATGTCCCACATCATTCAATTCTCACGTGTAGTCAGTAAAATATCTATTCTACAAGTAAACCATAGACATTCTCCAGTGTTTTGGATTTCTTCAATTATTATCTTGTCAGTAAAATGGTAGTTAAACTGGTAGGACCTCAGAGTGACAGATGCTTTCTTTTGTTTTGCATAAAGGCCATAAAATACAGTTCAGCTCCTACTGCCAGGACGTGCCAAGTTGCTTTGACAAGGGAAACTTGTTAAGGAGAACATCTTATGATGTCGGTGCTATGTTGGTGGCACAAATACATCTTCAGGGGAGCAGAGCTGTGGTTGTACAGGGTCTGCTCTAGCTTGGCTTGCTTTTATACCTGGTTACCTTGCTGCTTGAATGGTGCTTAGAATCTTGTTTATAATGGAAGTGACTGTTGCTCAAAGCGTTACAAATACATCTCTCTTCTCACCAGCAAGGCTGAGCTATAGCCCACTTTTGAGCTTTCAGTTTAGAAATACTAATGATAACGTGGCAGGGGACAATGTTTTATTTTTCCTTTCTAACAGCATGTACCTTCTAAGGCTGTGGTGAAGTCAGTCTAATGTCTGTGTGTGGGGAGACACAGGATGTATCAGGGACTGCCTTTGTCATGCACTTGAGAAGCACCATGGGAAAAAATCTCCCTTTGGGCAAAGGGGCTGATTACTGAAAATATAATGCATCAATTAAACCAGAAAAACAATCCAGTCAATGTCTGTACAGATCTTGTACAAGTGGGAAGTCTTTGTATATGTATCTATTTGAAGGGCTGGAAAAGGAGGAGGAACAGACACATCCATGCTTTTTCAAACATACAAGATAAATACTCTACATGTAAATTTCAGCTTGCATGTTGGTATTTCGTAATGATGTTTTCCTTAATTTATTCACTAAGGCTCTGCTTCTGTTTTTCTTATTAGGATGACAGTTCTGGCAGTCTTGCATCAATATCTGCTCTCAGTCTATTAAACACAGGGGTATGAAATTTAATATATACTTTTATCAGTTGTATTTGATGCCATGCATGGGACTGTGTAGCACTCATTAAAATATACAGACATCACATTTTCACAGTAGCATGAATATTTTATGGCACTAACCATCAACTCATTAAAAACCATTAGTAAAACAAACAAGTTTCACATGTGAATCTCACTAACAACTTGAAGTGATAGTATTGTTTATTGTTTATATTGCATGTTCTTGAATAACAAGAAATAGGCAATCATAGAGCTTGACAGTAATTTGCATTCTATGTTTGCTGTGCCTCATTGCATAATGGTAAAAGTTGTTGAAAGGTTTAATTTATAATATTTTTGAACACCTTATTAAATTTGAAAATTGATATATTAGTCTTCTTTCTGTCACTGAGCCACACAAGCTATTAACAGTGGCACTTGAGATGCTTTTAATGGCTATGTCCAGTGTGAAATTGGAAACCTAGAAAAGCATAGCTATTGAAACTTTTGTTACATTTTACATTATCTATTTGCTGTGACTGGCATCCTTCTGGAATTGTGCATGCCCATTACTTTGTAAACTTTTTATATATTTCTGCACTCTGTGTTAAACTTGAGTAGTGCAGATTGGCTTTTTAGTTCTGTGGAAGTGTGAAACAGAGCAGTCGTGTAACTGCTGGTTGGTTCTGATGCCTGTGGTTCACATTACATGGCCTGGCCACTCTCATCATGCCCAGGGCCTGAGGTTTCTTGTTAACAAAAGAAGATGAAACTTGATGCACCTTATTAAATATCCAATTGAGGAAAAAAATACAGCAAACAAAGAATTGAAAGTGGATGGCATTAACTTTGGAAGATTGACCTAGAAACTATTAAGTGTCTGTTTGGTTGTCCTTTTGTACTGTGTGAAGATTAGTATTTTCTTCTCCATCAGTACATCTGTTCTTTCTATTTCACCTGCAAATTAGGCAAGAATGTACTGTTCTGCCTGTCCTGACAGCATCTGGAGTTCTTATTTCTGGGAAAATGTCTAGTTTATGACTCACAGAATTTTTCAGTGACATTTACTCTTGCTATAAACACTTCTTTGCTTATAATCACCTCGTACCCAGTGCTAGCTCAGCAATTTTAACATTTAACCTGGAGGCAATGTGCATGCTGATGTAGGATTATTCATTAGCAGAAATTCTTCTAACATGGATGCACTCCTGGATGATTCTATTAATGCTTCTATCCTTGGCTTGTCAATCCATTCAAATGAAGGCATATAATCTTTCTGATGATATATCTAGTTAGCTGTACAAAATAATGAAAATAATCAAGTGGATGTTTCATTGACTCATCTGCTCCAGTCAAATGTGTGTAGAAGGGAGGGAGATTTAAAACCATTTGCACAATATCTGGCAATCCCCATTCTGTTTCCTCAGTTGAAGTCACAGTTGTTTGAATAAAATCTTTTTTAGTAACAGACTTAGCATTAGAGAGCAGAAAGCATGTTAGAAGAAACTGTCACACTCAGGATGTTTAATTGGAGTATTAGTATGCCTTGACATCTACTTAAAATAGAAAAATCCTTAAGATAGGGGAAGTTAATTCAGTGTTGCATTCTTTAGTTGCATAAATTCTCTACACATCAGATGCCTTTCTCCTCCAGCATACCTACAACATAATTGGATGTGTGATATTTTGTCTGTATAATTGGTACTGTGAGAACTTCCATCGTCCTTGTAACCAAAAGCTTTTATCACTCATTCCCAGGAGTTCAGCTTTTGTTGGATCATAAATAGATCAAACTTAATTCCAGATTCATGTTGAATTTTATGGTTGATATTTATTCCTTTACAGCTGTATAGTTTGGGCTCTGTAGATGCAAGTTTGTCTTCTAACACTGAATCCTTGTGTTCACCCTTAGCTAAATACTTTATCCCCACAAGCCTACCCTACTTCAGGTCTACTAATGCTTTTGGAATGCTGCAATGCAGCTGGTTTTCCTTTCTGTAAGGTCATTGGAAGAAGAGGCTATGAGCAGTTACTTACATGTTACAGGGAGCCATCCAGTACTGTTTAGAGGTGTCGAGAATTCCTCTAAGTGGTCTGACTGTCCTTTATGGTACTACAAGAGAAGGATGAATGAAATTTCAGACTTGCCTGTTTTCCATGGAGATAACAAAAAGGTGCAAGCAATAAAGACCACTGTGGGGTTGTTTTGTTTGTTTGTTTGTGTGTTCTTTGCTGTGGTGGTAGGGACATGTTTCAGCTTCCTCATCTCTGACTACTAAATGAACTTGATTTGGTGACTCTTGTTACAAAGGAGAATATGGAAGTATGTTGAAACTTCTACCAAGAATAGGAGGGATGGCATTGCTATTGTACTGCAGCCTGGATGCTGATCTCTGGGTGTTATCACATTCCTAATTTACAAGTGTACTAGCATGTCCTGAGGTATACAGCGTGTTAGGAGTACTGATGTTGTTTCTAAGTGGAATGAAATAATTTTAAGCTTGAGAATATGTGTATTCATTCATATGGTGAGCATTGATATTTTTTTTTTTAAGCTTGAGAATATGTGTATTCATTCATATGGTGAGCATTGATATTTTTTTTTGTTTTGATTTGTGTTTCTTGTGCTTGTGTAAATTACAAAGAACTCTACCAATCCTGTGTCCAGTTGTTCAAGATACTTGTTTCAATGTGCTGAATGGTGTTGATGCATATTATTCCATTAAGTTGGCAGTAGATTTTTGTTTACAAAGACGAAAAAGAAGGGGATGTGAGATTTGAGGTTTTCATCTGGCTCTGTTCAGCTTTTTTTTTTAAGGATTGTGTCATATTTCTGTTTTGTTGAGTTGCTGTTGTAGTAAAAGGATTAGAATTCTTTCTTCCTCAGAATCTTATGTGTATTGAAAGTTGTTAAATATTTCTTTCTAAGTAGATTGCATGTTTTAACCTTGGAGGAAGGAAATTATATGAAACAGACTTGCAGTGATAAATACTGATGTATTGTCACTGAGTATAGTGTAGGCGGTTCTGGTTAATGTGGGTGTGATGCTGTTGTTAAAGGCCTCAGGAATGAGAGGTGTACTGGATCTTAAGGGGAACTGGAATCAAGTGGAAGAAATGGAAAGAGACACATTTTTGATTAGTGCTCTTTATTGTTAGTGGTGTTTTTTTTAATTGTCGACTTCACATATTGCTTAAACATACTTGTGCATTACCTAGGCTGGGTAGCTTATGCAGATTTCTTTACTACCTGATCCTGGGATGCTCAGTCAAAATATTGAACTAGATTACATCAAAGATTAAGTTGATACAAGAAACTGCTTTCTCATTCATCTCTACTTAGCAGTCCTGGAAAGCTGCACTGTTGCTGTCAGCAATTTCAACATGTAGTGTTTGCAGCTGGCTGTCTTATTAAGTAATGTTAAAATATTTAATATGAAATAATTTCTGCATTAAGTAATAGCATGCTTATTAATCTGGAGTGAGGCTGAAAGTTGAAGTTTAATTTGTATCAACAATGTTGTTTAGGAATATGAAGCACGGACAGGAAGAATGTATAAACCTCCACCCCCATCAGCAAGACGTAAAAATATTGAGTTTGAGCCGCTTTCAACAACTGCTTTGATTCTGGAGGATCGACCAGCGTAAGTATGATTCTGCTGTGCCACTGAAGGACTGAACTTTAGATACATTTCTGATGAGCTAAAATTCACATGTCTTACGTGAAAGAATCATTGGATTATTCTGTCCCACATAATAACCTAACAGATACTTCCAGAAGGGCCTTTAAGTGTATCGCAGTTGATATAAGGAATTCTTTCTCACTGTAATGGAACCACCAGTCTGTATCTCACTGTCTCCCAGCTGTCTTTGACCATGCTCTGGGCATCCTCAAAGTCTTCAGGAATTTTCTGGATTGATTTCTTCACTGCTTTCTCAGTGTGCACTTCCTTCTCCCTTATCCTCCCTTCCCCGATTTTGGAAACTTAAAAAGCATATTAGGTAGGTAATACCTAAAAGTGCAGCTGAAGGCAAGGAAACAGCACATGAAGATGTAACAAAACCCACATTAAGTACAAATAAGAACAGGAATGAAAAATGGGTAATAAATTGGTCAGTATTTTCAGCTATACAGTCTTCAGCAAATTGAAAGAAAGAGAAAGGACGTGCTGACTAAGAACAAGAGCTTGAAGAAAACAAATGGAGCAATGCTTTCAAATTGTACCATGAAGAAGCTTGTGATGGCACTGTTAAATGTTTGCTCTAATCACTTCCAATTAGGAAATGGAAAATAGAACATATTAGTGTTTCTTTGGATATTCTGTTTAGGAGGAGTATATTAGCTCATTCTGTGCTAAGACAGAAATATCCTGAATGGAATTATGGATTGCTATGAGTATTTGTTTTCATAAATGTATTATTTCTTTTACTGTATGGTAGAGAGTAAGAGATGCAATAACTGGATTGCTGATGTTTTTCTTTATTTTCATAGTATTACAATTCACAAGCTAGGATAAATATGCTTTTACAAATGACACTTCTTTCAAATTGGGGTGCCATCCCAAGTGTGTTGTGTGCTGCCACAGTCTAACCTTTGAAAATATATTCTGCTCTCACTTTCATTGAAAATATTAATAAGTGATTTTGTCTGCTTGTATGAGAGGAGACAGAAAACTTTTTTTGTATTAAAATGATAAAACTGTGTTCCACTTATGTTGGACCAAGGTAGACTAGAGATTAAGTAAGAGGCTGAGACTAAACACTGTGTTTTAATTTACTTTGAAGTAAGTCTCCTTGGTCAAGAGGAAGTGTGTTTGGCAAGTCGGGGGTCATTATGCAGCCAAAAAACAAACACATTTTTATCTGGTGACCTCTTAGACTGCACCAAGCTTTCTTAGCTTTAGCTCTAACATCAGTGGTGATCTATCCTTTTTTCTTTTGGGAAATTTATCTTTTGTGAGAGTTATAAGGGGTTAATTACAATGAATAAAAGCCTTTACTTTTTATGGAAAATACATCATCATAGATTTAATATGAATATATGATTAAAATACATGTGGGCAGAAATGCATTGGAATAAATAACTATATGGTATATCAGCAGTTCCTTTTTGTCACTCACTTGAGCATCATTCCAAGTGTTCAACAAATTCAATAACCTTACTTTGGGGGAAGCTCTAGGAGAACTAAAAAACAGGAGCAGCAAATGTCTAGTAGTTCTCTGCAGCTGTTACTGGAACACTAACAGTATGGCAACCCCAAAGCTCACTTTAGAGAGAAACCAAATTTAATCCTGTTCTGAAATTGTCCAGAATGTCATTTGTGTGTATTGAATTCAGGAACAACTTGTTTTCAGAAATCTTCCTGCCAAATCAGTGGAGGAGGCTTTACGTCATCGACAAGAATACGACGAGATGGTGGCAGAAGCAAAAAAACGAGGTATGTCAACTGCCAACAATCACTGTAATTCTTCTCACTTCTGCTGCAAAAATAAACTAAATCCTGGCTTGTAGGCAAGTGGGTACGTTAAAGAACATCTTGTTTAATATCTGGGTTATTCTCTGGTGCATAGGGGCACTCAGTTTAAAACAGAGCTCAGTGATCAAATTGTTATTCTGCTACAGTGAATGTAGCTAGGTTCAGAATGCAACTTTACCTTTCATTTACTTTTTAAGGAAAAACTTAATTTTTTAAAAATGCTTGTGTAATGTGGTCACCTAGATACTTTCTGGTTACTTGGACCCTTACTTTCAAACTGTCTTGCTGCAGTTGCCAATAAGAGCCAAAGTATAATAAAACTGACTGCTTAAAGATGTGGTTTCTTAAGAATTTCAGATCAATTTCAATGTGAAGACAGATGAAAACTTTGGGGTTATTTTCCAATCAGCTGTACCTGTGTGAACATTACTCCCACTGGACACGATTAATTTAAAAAACAGATCTGTAGCATCTGATACTGTGTCAATTTATGAATAGTTGTTGAAAGGACTATTTTAGTCTTGTGCCTAGTATTCAGGGAATAAGCCATTTTAAGAATCTGTGCTGCATGTTTTACTTGGGCTGTTGTCAGGGATACAAGCTTCTGAACTGATTGATCCTCTGTGGGTCTGTGGCATCTTACTTTGAAAGAAATCCAAGGCATTTGACAATGCATTTCACTCTGCTCTTGTGGTGTGTATCTTGTAAGTTGTGATCTGTGTTCTTTAGTAACAGAATCTTTGGAGGTTCAGCCATGTGTGGTGTGTTCATGTGTGTGCCCTGGTTTATTAACTGTTGCTACACACTCAAAACTTGAGTAAAAACTTGATGAAGCTGGTCAGCCATATCTGTTTACCAGGGAGGGCATGTTTATTCTGTTGATGTGTCCAGTGCATGCTTAAATAGAAAATGTCTTGCAGTTTCACAGTGATTCTGGGTGATGTCAGGAGAGCACTGCTCTGTCCTTCTTTTAGCCTTTTTAATAAAAGAATCCACAAATTATTTTTTTAACAGAAGGCAGGACATTGTTCTCTTGTTCAGCATTGTGAGTTTGTCTTAGGTCTTTAGGTCCTGTTTCCAGAAAAGAAAATACAGAATCCTTTTAGGTGGAAACTTCAGTAAAATAAATTTGAATAGTTTTAAAATGGATGTAGAATTGCACTTTTAAATAATAAATTTATCCATAAATATTGCTGATTAGTCTAATGAAAAAATAAGGCTCAGATAGAATATGGTATTAAAATCATGAGAGGAAAAACAGCACTGATGATGTGCTTGCTTATTAGTTATCCTGTGTACTGCAGAAGAGAAGTATCTGAGTTTTCTAGCCTGTTTTTTGCTTGTCTAAATCACTGCATTTGAACAACTTAGCTTAAATTAAAAAGTGTCCAGAGAAATACACCTACAATCAACAAAAATAGTACATGCAACTGAAGTTTACCCTCCATCTTTTAGACAGCTAAATACTTGGATAGTAGCTGAATAATTTAACTAATAATTTGTATACACTAATACAGAATTATTAACATGTTATGCCTAACAGAAATTAAAGAAGCACATAAAAGGAAAAAAATAATGAGAGAGCGTTTCAAGCAAGAAGAGAATATCGCTAGTGCTATGGTGATTTGGGTCAATGAAATACTACCTAACTGGGAAGGCATGTAAGTAAAGTTCTGCTGTGTAAATGAGGCAAGCGTGGCTTGTTTCTCCTCTGGAAACTGAGGACCCACATACCTTATCTTCCTTTTCTGTGTTGTCAAGAAGTCAGGTTTTGTTGCCATGATATAGTGTGAGGTCATTACAGAGCGACATGAAATGTGTTTTTTGGGAGCTGAATGTTTTGGGGTTTTTAACAGGGCTTTAGTATCAACAGACATCTTTGAATGTTGATTTGGTAAACGGTATGTTATTTTGCTTGTAAATTGCCTAGTGATTTTAGAAAACAAGATGTGCAATATGTGCCTTTTTTGTTCTTCTTTTCCCTGCTTCCATATATTAGGCGTGCTACCCGAAGAGTTCGAGAGCTGTGGTGGCAGGGATTGCCCCCAAGTGTACGTGGGAAGGTTTGGAGTCTAGCTGTGGGAAATGAATTAAACATCACTCCTGGTATGCTCCTAACAGATCACATGTTAATGCATTGGTTATTTTCAAAGAAAAATGTAAACTTTTGTTTAAAAAAAAAAAAATCAGGGTATATTTCTCTCTTATATTCTTATATTTCAAGAAATGTATTTTACTGGGTTAGGAACAATTGTGTTTTACAATTAGACATGGTAGCCTCATAAATTATGGAAACAAGGTTCAAAACCTGCTTACAAAAACATATAGTATTTTAAGAATTAAGGTAGTGCTCCACCCCCACCCTCCCCCCCACCAAATAATTTTTATGTTTAAAATTGAGAATTTGTAGCTTTGCTTTCTAAAGGGGGTGAAAAGGGGAATTGCTTTATTTTATGACTAATGATTGATGAATTGTAAGCATTCTATTAACAAAAATACAAATTTGAATTACATAAGACATGATTTCCCTGTCATAATTTGCGTGTGCACCACAGCAGACTATAAAACTGTGTATAGTGGTAATCATCTAATAGATTCTCCTCCTGCCCCCAGTGATGAAACCAAGTAACCAAAGCCAAGAATCCTTTGCATGCTTTTGTCTTGGATGGGTGCTTTTCTTACTACTTCCATTTTGGTTATTGGTTTTTTTGTTTTGCTTTCTTGCAGAACTTTATGAAATCTTCTTGTCGAGAGCTAAGGAACGATGGAAAAGCTTCAGTGAGACAAGTTCTGAGAATGACATAGAAGGTGAGATCTCCTGAGTGCTCAACAACCTCCTATTCACTTTTACAAACCCAGGAAGTCTCACAAGTTCCTCTGCAATTTCAGCATTAACAATACTTATTAAAAATTCTCAAAGTCATTCCCTGCTTAAATGTTTGCTGTCTTATAATGAGTCAGCGAGTGAGGGGCATGGCAGTACTTACTGTCTCAATAAAAGACAGATAAAAATATTGCATGTGCTACTTTCAAATGAATGCTTCCTCTGAAATACCAAGACTTGGCTCTCAAGAAAATATTAGGTGAAATGCAAAAAGAAGAAATAGGAAACTAAATTACCATGCATGCTCTTACTTAGCTCTTCTTAGATGGGTTCTCCTTAGTTGGTATCCCTTCCATGGTTTTGGGGAAGAAAAGAAAATATCCTCTATTTTTTGGTTCTGAAAGAGAGAGGTGAAAAATATAAAGCATGACACATTTCAGATCCCACTTGTATTTCCTTGCCTGCCCAGAGGACCTTTCCTCCCAAATCTATTAATTGGGGATGTTAGCACTCTTTTTTTTGTAGAATGCAGTTTTTTCACTGGCATATTGCTGTCTCCTGTGGATGTTCTTTCTGTTAAAAATAGTATCAGTGATGTTTTTAATGTTGGATGTATCCTTGTTATAAAGGTTAACTCTTTGTGCTGTTGATTGATGTTTTTTAAACTGCTGCCCTGTGATAGTGTCTTTTCCATTACTTTGGTTGTTTACACTTGCCATAGCCAGTCCTGAGCTAATTGCCTACTTGGACTGTAAATTATTCGGGTTTTCCTTAGGGATAGCCCTGTGACTCATCTGAAGATTGTCTTGAGACAAACAATTTATAAAAAATTCTGTGTGTTCATGACTGTAAATATGCTTGTCCTTGGAAAACATGTTTGCAATGCCCCTTGGTCTGTGGAGTGGTGGTTCGCGTGTTCTTTTGTTGTGGGGATGTGGGCTGTCTGGGGAGGAAAGCTTAGGTAATCTGATTTTTTTGAGAGGTAATAGTTCTGGATGGGAATGAAGGAAGGAGGAGCTGTTTCAATTGTGCCACATGTCCTGGGAAATGTAGTAATAAGGGAAACCTTAGGAGTGATAGAATTCTCATCTCTGAAAAGCAATCAAGCTGAAAGTGCTTATTACTAATCTTTGGCAGCGGAGTCTGGAAGACCAACTATCATAGCTTTAGGAAGACAGGAATGAAATGCTGCTTTCCAAGCTTCAACAGAGCAGGTTTTTCTTAGCCTGTTCATCAAATTGTCATTTTCTGCTTTCCATTTGAAAATCTTGTCTGTTTTAAGCCCTCTGAAAGAGTCTTTTCCTCAAGTGCTACCTGTCTTTTTTCCCACATTATCACTTGTGTTTTTATCATGTCCTTGTGGAGAGGATTGGGCAGAGACAATTCAAGGGCTAGTAGAATTTCTTCTAGAGGTTCTTGGGTTGTCTTTATGTGCCTACAGGAGTTTTATTCAGAGGTTTGTAGAATTTATCAGCTTTAATAAGTGTTGGTTTTTCCTGCAGATGCAGGTGCATCTGTTGCTGATCGTGAGGCCAGTCTGGAGCTAATTAAGTTGGATATATCACGCACATTTCCATCCCTGTATATTTTCCAGAAGGTGAGCTGCCTTTAACTTTAGTTAGGACAGCCTTAAAATTCTGAATAGTTAAACAAGAAACATACTATGTTTTCTATGGCCAACTATGGAATGGTTTTTAGAAGTGGTTTGGACTTTTAAAATGTTTTTTAAATGACAATAAGGTAGAGACACTTAATGATGGACTATGAGGTTTTTTTTCTTCTTGAAAAATTGCATGAGATTCCTATTAAAGATTATAAAACTACAGGCAGAAATGAGAGTATTCTCACTGCAACAGAAATCTTGATGTGTTCTGGTGCACCTTTTCAGGCTTTATGATTTTTGTCTAGCTATAATATGCACATACATGTATATAAAATAACATGCAATAGCATGATACAGTAACTTGTGCTACTAAGAATTAAAATATCTGTTGTCTCTGAGACGGAAAGACCAATCTTGGATCTGTACCAGATATTCTCATTTTCTATTATGTACTGATTTCTGCTGAATTATTTCATAGGATTGTTACTTTGCTTTTAACATGTCAAAAGCATTTGTGGTAATGCTTGGAGTAAAAAATTGTATTATTCTAGATATGAATAAAGCAACAATTCACTGGCTCACTTGCATTTTCAAATATCAGCTTGTTCCTTTCCTGTATTTTTTTGAAAATATTTTTTTTTTTCCTTTTACCCTCTCCTCTGATTAGGGTGGTCCTTACCATGATCTCCTGCATAGTGTTTTAGGAGCATATACATGTTACAGACCAGACGTGGGATATGTAAGTACTTGCTGTAAAATGATTATCACGTGGCAAATCATCTAAAGATGTCATGTATTAAAGTATGTTAAATGAATAGGTGTTCTAAGATTTATGCTACTAGCACTTAAAAAAACAATTAAACTTTGGCAGTTATTTCATAGCAGTCACAGTGACAGTAGTTCTTAGAGACAATTAAATAGGTGAAAATGTACTGAATGTCAGTGTTGAGTGTCTGGATTGCATGGAAAATTTTAAATGGGTGTGTTCACAAGACACTATCGTTCAGACAGAGTATCCACAGGGAAAAAACCCATAAGGTGTTAGTGGATTTCCAGTTAGCACCTCACTTGTTTGGTCTCACTGTTGCTTCCCCTGTTGCCATTTCAATTGTGATACTCCCTGCCTCACTACTGCACGTCCTAAAATCCAGAAACTCCTTCTTTGTGTCTTGCTGACACAGAATAATCACTCCCTCTGAGCTCAGTGAAGATGAGACAGTTTTTAGCAAACATTACTGTGTTTAAAAACAAGCAAAAAAAACCAAAAACCATTAAAAAAACTGTCAAAAAACCCTGAACAAACTAGCTAAACCTAACATCTCTCTGAATGGTATTAGCTTACAGAAGCATTTAAGTAATGAACAATAATGAAGAGAAGGGATTTTTTTCTTCTTTGTTCCTGGGGGTATCTGGGAACATCTTTCATAAGCTCCAATGCTTTGGGGCTCAAAAACACTTGAAAAGTTTTAAGTCTCATCTATGCAACAAAGCATTATTTAGCACAGGGTGTGTCTTCCTCTCTAAATCAGATATGCTTGGGACTCTGCATAAATAACTGGTCGGTTTTTCAAGTTCAAATGTTTTTAGGCCTGAATTCTGTCATCTGTGACCTCATTTTTGGAGACTCTCCCATATTTTTTAAGTGAGATTACAAACTCTGCAGGTTCCGAGACGACTTGTTCCCAGGGTGGAGTTTCAAAAGGCAAATAAGTAATTTTTCATGGATAAGTCTTTTCTTTCCACTAGAAATACAACTAGTCTTGGTATTTCTTATCACATTTTTTTAATGTTAATATGGCAGTAAATGTAATGTAATCTTATTTCCACACCTATTTATTCTCCAGAAATGGGAAGCTGATAGACTGTTTCTGATGCATATCAGTACTCTTTTCCCTAGTTGGTTAAAATGCTGAGTGCATGGGGTTTTTTTAAATGGGAACAGGCAGCATGAATGTTTAGAGTTAGAATGGAATAAAGATGATTGCAGTTGAAATTGGTGAAATTACTGTTAGCATAATGGGTATTCAGATCATCACTTAACTACAAGAATCATGCTCTTCACTTTTATTGCAGGCTAAAGTGTTTTTGGGAGAGTAATGGTGGAAAAATGTAAACTTGCATTGCAGCTAACCACCTAGAAGTAATTTTATATATGTGAAAAAATACGGTTTGGCAAGTGGAAAGACATGTATTGACTGTTCTGAAACAGAATTTTTGTCTCAGTTCCAAGGTATCTGTCTGGGTCTAAACTGTCCCATATGTGAAGTTTTTCTCCATGACTGCTTTTCCCATAGTTTAACAATGAACTTGAGGCCAGGTTTTGTTTCTTGTGAGCTCTGCGTTCACCCTGTGTGGTTTTAACTTGTATTTCAAGTCCTGAGGACTTGTGATCATGAGACCTCCCAGAGCATCTGAACTGCTGAAATCAAACTGATTGCATGCATAAAAATAATTTATCCACATTGTTTCTGTTCATCTGGAAATGTTATGCAATGGTACTTGATAAATTGGAAACTGTAAATATTTCCATTTCCAAAGACGTAAGACGTACTGAACCTACTCACCTATATTTGCCCGATGCTTTTCCCACCTGAAGGTACAAGGGATGTCCTTCATTGCTGCTGTGCTCATTCTCAATCTGGAAGAGGCAGATGCTTTCATTGCCTTTGCTAACCTTCTAAACAAGCCATGCCAGCTGGCCTTTTTCCGTGTGGATCACAGCATGGTATGCACAGAGTTTTCTGGTTTTGGACCGTAACGTTCTTTTGACTTGAAGCATAGTTGTTTTATTGGTGACTTCCTTTTGTTCTATTGAATAATGGAGAATTTTAACCTGTGATTACAAGACTGAGAGTACCAGGTACTAATCCATAAAACTCATTCTCATGTTTTGATTTCTCCTCTAGAAACATTTAATCATTTTACTTGTCCTAAGGAGTCACATTATGCTGTGTTGACATCCTCAGTTCTTGGTGGGGTTTGTGTTGGTTTACAACCAAACATTCTTTTGATGACTGCTTATGATGTGCTTTACTATCCCTACAGATGCTGAAATACTTTGCAGCCTTTGAAGTATTTTTTGAAGAAAATCTTCCTAAATTGTTTCTTCATTTCAAATCATACAGTCTTACTCCAGACATATATTTGATAGACTGGTGAGTTCATAGAACATAGAAAACCTAATCTTAGAACTGTTGGAACACTTTCTATTTTGCTATAGGTCTTTCAGCACTGAAAATAAAGCACAAAAAAAGGCATTCAGTAGGTCTTGTGAAATAATGATGAACTGTTTTGTGTAACTGCAGTTCCTCTGGCAGGCTTCAAGCTTTATTAAAAGGGATGTATTCAGTTAAAAAAATGAGACAAACAGGAGTTCTGTGTGTTCATTTTCTTGTTGCTGCAGTTGTGACATAAGTAGGGGAGAGGAGGCTACTACACTGTAGTAGTATGGTGTACTGTGATGGTGAGTGACTTGGTGAATAGAGCATAGTCAGCTACTGAGGGATGTGTGACTAAAGGAATAGAGACTTTAAAGCAGAGGGAGGATGAAATTTAGGACCTGGTTTGAAAAGGGATAAACTTGAAAATACAGTGAACAATTTAAAGTAACAAATGTTCTAAAGCAGAGAGTAGCAAGCTCTGTGTGTGTCTGTAATGGAAAGCAGTAGTGCAGGCACCCTTGAAGTGTGATACTGCTGTCAAAACCAGGTATCTGTTTCTGTGCATAAGGATGAGCTTCATCTAGAATTGTTGTTAGATTTTTGTGATTTTAATGTGAACAAAGTTGAAAATGTATCACAGAAATGTAGCTATTGATTTATCATTAGTATGTTAGTGGGATGCAGCCCTCTATTGAGATGAGTTGTGGCTTTAGATTTAGTTTAGGAAAAAAATAATGAACAGATCTGTTAAACTCTGTGGCTTAAATGGGAAAAGTTAAGTTACACAGTTGTGATCTTTGTTGCTTAAGTTCTTATGTGTGTATTATACTCTGTTTGAGTATGAAGAGATTTGTCACTTCTTTAGCCAAAGCTTTCTAAAGGAGATGGCATTCAAATGGGAGGATTTCTTGTGGCATAAAAAGAGATGGGTTTCAGAGTACAAGTTCTGACTTCAAAAGCTAGAGACTGATGGATCATTGAAATAGGGGGGAAAAAATAAGAGTGTATAAAATAACTTGTCATCTGCTTACTCTGAACTATTGTAACTGAGATTTAAAGGAAGTTGTCTTTTCATTTTTTTGCAACAAGTTATAACTCCTCCTTTTTGTTTGTTTTTGACTCATTTGTAGGATTTTTACACTCTACAGCAAATCATTACCACTTGATCTGGCCTGTCGTGTCTGGGATGTTTTTTGTAGAGATGGAGAAGAATTTTTGTTCAGGACAGGATTAGGAATCCTTCGGTTATATGAAGATATTCTCCTACAGATGGACTTTATTCATATAGCACAGTTTCTAACAAAACTTCCAGAAGATATTACGTCAGAAAAGCTTTTTAGTTGTATTGCAGCTATTCAGATGCAGAATAGTAACAAAAAATGGGCACAGGTGAGTTTCTTGAAGATACATATTGAATCAGACATGTCAGCACATGAATATATGGGGCACTTCTCATGATTATTTAAGCTGCTTGTCTGACTCCTGAGCAACGGGCACTTCCTTTCTAGTGTCTCATTCTAGAAAGTAATCTCCATGCTAATATTGTGGTGGTTAATACTGATATTATTATAACACTGGCAGTCTTCATATTCATTAAATTTACTTTTCCAGGTGTTTGCCTCACTGATGAAGGACAACAAAGAAGGGGACAAGAACCATAGCCCAGCACCGAAAAGCTAATGTTGGGGTCTATTGGAAACGTGGAAAACCACTTGATGACAAAGAATTTTTCACATCATTTCTATGTGGAAAAAGCACTACAGAAGATGTGAAAATGATTTGGAAAAAAACCACAGCTCTCAGTGGAGTAACGAACTGATGGAATCTTCACCCTTTTGCCAGTATTAGTTTTTGCCGCGGGAAGATCTGATTTCACACAGAATACTAAAACCTATGAAACTGAGAAGTGGGGAGTTCATATTTAATACTTTAAAAGAATCAGCTCAATGCAATAAACATTTGTAATAACTTCCGTTGGTACTTTAAACAAATTTTTGAGGCATAACTGTTTTTACAAATACCACAAAGGCACTTTTTGGAGGGGATGAGGGAAATGCTAAATCTTAAGGCCCCAAAACTGCTATCCAAACCAAATGCTTTGGTACAAACATTACCTCCAAAATTAACAATTTGCAAGTATTGAGGACCAAATAAGGTGGTTTGGCATGTTTATGTGCAAGGTGGTTAAGATTTGGGAAGGGGTATTGTCTTATTTACTTGTTTGGGTTTTTTTTAAGTTGCAGCTTCATTCTTCAGTCTGGGCAAATGTAATTAACTCAGGAACTGTAGACGTATTGTGCCCAAACCTAGATAATCTGAATTTTAAACAGTGGTGAGAACAGGGCTCCTATTTTCACCCTACAGCTTTCAAAGCAAGTGGTGTTTAAGCATTTTTTTTGGTGTATTGGTTGTTGAGTAAATGGAGTGGGTGTTCTGTGAAAGAGTTTTGCCACTGGAAGGTTTATATTGTTGAGCCATTTCCAACTAAAAATACTTGTATGTAATGGTGAACACTAGAAAATGACAAGGCTATCCAAAGGCTTTTGTGTTCTTAAAGAAGCAGCCACCTTTAACACTTGGAAATAATGCAGACACAGAATTGTTTTTGAAACTGTCTTTTTATTAGTGTGCAATACTGAAATCCAAAAAGCATCTGGTTTAGTGATACTTAATTCTTTAACATCTTTTAACTGTGAGACATAAAGTCATACTGTATGTGTCACGGCAAATATTTTCAAACATTTCCTGTTCTTGAAGATGCTGTACAACAACCTGTGGTTGTAGGGGACAGAGATTTAAAATGGATAGCACTGCAGGTGAGGAACGCTTGCACTCTCTTGATCCATTTTTAGCTAATATTTAATNCGCCAGGGGCCGCTGTGGGCGCGCCGCGCCGCGCGGGGAACGCTTCCGCCGCCGGGCAGCACGCGCGGCCGCCGCCATGAAGCGGGTAGGGGCTGTGAGGGGGAGCGGGCCGGGGGCGCGGTGAGGGGAGCCCGGGGCTCACGGACGGTCGGGCGGGATGGGGAGCCGTGGCCGGGAGCGGCCGGTGTCGCCGCGGCCTCGCGGCTCCGNTTTTGCCAGTATTAGTTTTTGCCGCGGGAAGATCTGATTTCACACAGAATACTAAAACCTATGAAACTGAGAAGTGGGGAGTTCATATTTAATACTTTAAAAGAATCAGCTCAATGCAATAAACATTTGTAATAACTTCCGTTGGTACTTTAAACAAATTTTTGAGGCATAACTGTTTTTACAAATACCACAAAGGCACTTTTTGGAGGGGATGAGGGAAATGCTAAATCTTAAGGCCCCAAAACTGCTATCCAAACCAAATGCTTTGGTACAAACATTACCTCCAAAATTAACAATTTGCAAGTATTGAGGACCAAATAAGGTGGTTTGGCATGTTTATGTGCAAGGTGGTTAAGATTTGGGAAGGGGTATTGTCTTATTTACTTGTTTGGGTTTTTTTTAAGTTGCAGCTTCATTCTTCAGTCTGGGCAAATGTAATTAACTCAGGAACTGTAGACGTATTGTGCCCAAACCTAGATAATCTGAATTTTAAACAGTGGTGAGAACAGGGCTCCTATTTTCACCGTACAGCTTTCAAAGCAAGTGGTGTTTAAGCATTTTTTTTGGTGTATTGGTTGTTGAGTAAATGGAGTGGGTGTTCTGTGAAAGAGTTTTGCCACTGGAAGGTTTATATTGTTGAGCCATTTCCAACTAAAAATACTTGTATGTAATGGTGAACACTAGAAAATGACAAGGCTATCCAAAGGCTTTTGTGTTCTTAAAGAAGCAGCCACCTTTAACACTTGGAAATAATGCAGACACAGAATTGTTTTTGAAACTGTCTTTTTATTAGTGTGCAATACTGAAATCCAAAAAGCATCTGGTTTAGTGATACTTAATTCTTTAACATCTTTTAACTGTGAGACATAAAGTCATACTGTATGTGTCACGGCAAATATTTTCAAACATTTCCTGTTCTTGAAGATGCTGTACAACAACCTGTGGTTGTAGGGGACAGAGATTTAAAATGGATAGCACTGCAGGTGAGGAACGCTTGCACTCTCTTGATCCATTTTTAGCTAATATTTAATGTAAATAAATTCCTTACATGTGGGTTTTTGTAACTGGTCCCTCTGGAAATCAAGTAAAAATTACCATTATGTCTTTTTAAGTGCGGGAGGCTTCCACTTGTCTGGTGTTTTAAAAGCAGAGTCTGCATAATCGGGGTAAAGATTTAGTGTGGTGTAACTTGCGTTGCTATCTGGTTTAAAAACTACATATATGCTACTCCTAACATTACAATTTGAAATGTAAATGTCAGATTTTTCTTAACTTATGTATTCACTACTTTAATTGGATCCAATTTGTCTTATATTTTTGTGTTATCTTGTACAGTTTTCTTACTTTTCAACTATAAATCTGTATATAACTGTAAATAGAAGGATCAAGCCTTCCTTTAAGACCACTAGTAACAATTCCTGTGTAAATAAAACTTACAGCAGCTGCGGGCCGTGCTTCTTTTCCGTTCCTCCGGGCTGGCCTCGGGCCGGGCCGGGCCGGGCCGGGNCCTTTCAGGGCTTTCCCGATAATCCAACATAGAAAGGGAAGCTAAAGTTGAGCTGACAAAAATTCTGGATTCACAGATTCAGGGCTTGTTCTCGTTGGGAAGGGGCCTGCAAGGATTGTGGAGCCCAGCTCTTCAGTGCCTGGCCCGCACAGGGAGGGACCCCAAAATCTTGCCGTAATTAGCACCATGCTCCAACCAACTGAGCTAAGGATTCTAGGAACCCCACACTGATCCGGGCACTTGTCCCCTTTGTAAAGGGACACATCATCCCTAACAGCCCGGTTTGTCTGCACAGCCTTGCCTTGCCATGCCCCTCGTAAGGTGATCCCGGTCGTGTCCATTCCCATCCCGAGCACCTTGGGAGTGTTTTGCAGATTTGGCACGGGCCGCATATATTGACCTGCGCCTCCGGGTGTCTCAGCCCACGGTGCCTCCCCGAGCTCTGGGCCCCGTAAGCCTGTTCTAGTACAGCTGCTGTTGTGAGCCTTGCAGCAGGCAGCCTCGCCAGGTCCCTGCAGCTGCTGGGCAGGGAGCGTTTCAGGCAGGAGAAAGCCAAAGCTCAGCTTAGGGGGGCCTCCTGAAGGAGGACAGTTACCCGAGGCTGTGGCCTTGGTCAAGTCCCCCGAAGTACTTTATGAGGTGCTGGGGAGCTGCAGGACCCTGAGAAGAGGACAGAGTGCTTGGGAGCACACAAAGAACTTTAGGGCACAAAGTGCCCTAACAAGCTGTGTACCATACCTTGAGTGTCCATGTGTCTAAAAGTGATGGACATAGGGTTTAATAAAATAGTTGTCAGGGAATGTTTCTGTAAAACATTTGTCACATTGTCACAATGCTGTCTTCTCAAAGATGTAACAGTTGTGTAAATTTGGGGCTAACTGATGATGCTGTTAGCAAGAAACACATTGTTCTGTCCTGATAGAAACAGGAACTCAGAGATCTTAAACAGTGGAATAAATTTTGCAAAGGCTGTTAACATGTTGGAGACTTGTGGCTTTCTGTTTGTTTTCTAGAGAAAAAACACAAAGCGAGTTCCAAGTTTTCGCAAGTTGCTGAGAACTAGTCAAATAAAACTCGACAATAAATTAAAGAATAAACAGTTCAAGCAGAAGAGTGCTGCTAAGAAGTATCGGAAAGAGCAAAAGAAGCTAAGGGAGGCTGTCAGAGATGCTATTTCTAGAAAGCCTTTTCCATTGGAGGAATGCAAGAAGAAACAAGTTGGTAAGTGTTTTCTCAGGTATGGAGGTTGCTGAATATCCTGCTGCTTCCTTTTGTAAAATTTGAGAAAACAACACTTCATTTTCTATGTACAAATAGTTGCTGTTCCTGTTGAAAGAATGGGAGACTTGTGAAAAATACAAAATGTAGCCATTCTGGTACCTAGAACTGTCAGTTAAAGATGGTAGAAATGTGTTTGCACTGATCATTTTTGGATGTCATAGTACAGGGGCAGTTTTCTGGGATGCATGATGGTCAGTGGGCTCCAGGTAGAAGTAAAATGGTCTCAAAAATGTAGGCAGGCTTGGGTTTTCAAGGGTGACTATACATATGGGATCATAATCTGTAAACATAATCTTCTAATACAGCTAGAAAATGGGAAGAAAAAGAGGAAGAAGATGCTCTTCCACTGGACATGATGGATGAAGATGACTTAAAATTGATGGAAGATCTGGCCCAAAGAGCATCCTTTTTAACCAGAGATCTTTCTTCTAAGTGAGTTGCAAGGTCTCCTTTTCACACTATTCAGCCTTATGTGGTTAATATGTAATTAATGTGTAAAGTAATGCATTCATCAGGAGGTCTCTTTCAGTCTGGTGTTTCTTTGCAGCTCCAGTTTAGTGTTTCCTCAGCCTGTGAGTACTTCAGTGTTTATGTACTGATGTGTATCAGTACATTCAGGTGCTCTGCCTGACCTTCAGGATACTGTTTCTGCAGTGTTCTTTCCTGGGAGGTCCCTGACTGTGAGATGAGTAGCATCCTTCAAACTGAAAGAAATGCTTTGATCTGTAAACAGAGTCTTTTTTTCTGTATTAAGTACTCAGGACATTCCCTGGACTATGGACCACTATACATATTGCACTGCAAATTGCTGGAAAAAAATAAAAAGGGTTCTGTAAGCCTTATCTGTAAACACATGCAACACCAAAACATTCATAGAAAAAAATGGTTACTGGTTTTGTGGACTGAGACATTGGGGAGAGTTCACAGTGACATATATAGAAAGGTAGTGCTCCTAGTTGTAGAATAATCTTTACAAATACACTTCCACAGAGTGGTCTGGTTATGTGATTGTTTGAAAATCTTAGCTTGCATTTCTTGATGGATGTGAAAAGACTCTCTATGCCTAGCTGCTCTAGTGTGGTTTTAATTTTTTAATGCTGATTCTGCCTAGTAATTAATAATTTAGTCTCGTTTCAAAGGAAAGTAGTAAATGGCTTTTATTTACGAAGTTGCAGTGGTGCTGCATGGTCTCTTGTAGCCACACTGCAAGTTCTTGAATTGGAAGGATTTTGTTTTAAACCTTCCCCTTTCCCCAAATTAACTAAGTGTAACATAAGTTTTAAGTCTTGCAAAACTTGAAATTTATTGTGTAGGTTTATTTAGAGATACTTTGCAAAATGTAGTTCTATGTGTCTTACTTTCATTATGCCAGAATGGTTTTAGAATGGTAGGAAAACAGTGGAAGTGGTTGCTCTTTTACCTGTTTTACTGTTATGGGCATTTAGTTCCTTTCATAGTGTTCCCTTAAATTGGAGAACTTGTCTTTTCAATCTGCTTTACTCTGGTCAGCTACAATCTGTCTTACAAACTTGTCAGATGTTCATATTAGCACAGACTAAATACTTACCCTCCTGTACACTTATGTGTAGCTCAGGAGCATACCTGTGAAAGGGTGACACACCATGCTGTGTTATTGCTGTTGTCATTGCAGAGAGGTGTGTGACACAGGCTTTGCCATTGGGCAGAGTAGAAGAGTGATAGTAGTAGTGGTAAAAGCAGCCATGGAGTAGGGCAGATAAAAATGCCCTACACTCATTGTCACATCCTGGTTAAGCCTCACCTGTTAGGTGCAGACACAGTGAGGAAGAGAAAGGCTGTGGGACATGTTAAGGAAGGCTCTGGACTGTTTGCCCAGTAGAGGATCCTGGTCCTGCTGGTTGCTGGTGGATCCTTCATGGCAGGACTGCTTGGGGTGGTTCAGTGGGCCTCAGCCCTGCCAAGGCAGCAGCTCTGCTGTGGGGGAGCACAGAAGGGGAGGAAGGACAAGTGAAACAGCCCCTGGCCTGGGGGACAGGCAGACACTTAATCCAGCTGGTGGGGAATGGCTCTTGTCTAATTACATGGATGGTTCATTTAGTTTGCCTCGTATTTTCCAGTGAACCTGTTCACGTCAAAAAACGAAAACATGAAAGTGTGATTGAGAAATATGAGAAGGTGCCAAGACGTTTGCAAACAGAGCCAGAAAAAGAACTCATCCATCTGCTCCCCATCAAAGACAAGAGTGGCATAATTCCTCAAGCTGTGGAAAAGCCAGGTAAGGCACAGATTCTGGAATTGTTATAGTAGCCAAGAAGTATATAATTTATTTGTTTAAAATTTCACAGTGTTTATTATGTACTTGACACTAGACACTCTGTTTTTGCAGTTCTCAATGTTGCACATGATGAAGAGGAGGACACAGAAGATATGGAGGAAGCAGAGGGTAATAAAGCTTTTTTTTTTTGCTTTTTGTTGGCTTTTTTTTCCAAATCACTGACATACCTGAAGAGCATTTTGCTGTTCCCCAAAGAAGTTTGCAATTGAAGTGTGTTTTATTCAGGATGTTTTTGAATATGTTCATTACCATGTTGCCATCAAAGAATAACCATTATTCAAAGCTTGCACTCTTACCTCTTAGAATCTCAGGAATGGCTGGCTTCAGATTCTCTTTCTTCAAAATTGTTTTGATTTTTCACCTAGAACTGCTGCTTGCATGCAGTTCCTTTTATCCTTTGTGTCGTATTTGCTAGTAAGAAGGAAGTCTTGGTCTTACATAAAGAATATCTGTGGGGTTCTATTTTGATTACTCTGAGATCATTTTGAAATGCAGTTCAGGACACAGATTTTTGTAGGCTTTAAGTGTCTCTCTTTGTCTTTAAAATTTTTTTAGTTAAAATATCACTACCAGGAAACTGAGGTTTTCATTTGCAGTTGCCTATCGAGTTAATGGTCATTTTCAAGTAACGTGGTGACTTCTGGGTCCTTACTGTCTGGATATAATATGAGGTTGAGGAAGGAGGTACTTATAGCAAAATAATACTCAGAAAACACTAACGAAAACAATTGTATTTTTGAAAGAAGAAGTGAATTGTGAATAATTTGATGCAAATTGCAGAGGACTGCAGTTTCTTGGCGTGGTTGGGGTAATATGTTGAGTTTATATGTTCCTACTGTACTCAGAGAACACCATGGTAAGATTCAAAAACATTTAGTCCACTTCTTTTTGCAAACAAAAGGTTTTGAAATGGAGCAAAAATGAATCTGTGGGTTAATATAAGATCTAGCAAAGTCATTCTTAAAGCTTCTTTGACAGTGAAACTTCTTGTGTTACTCTCGTGTGGCCTTACCAGGGTAGCTGTTTGAAATACAGTATCTGCAACGTGGTATTTGTTAAATGACTTCCCCTCTTTTCTAACTCTCTCATCTGTGCCAGACTTTAATGAGGAAGCCCTGCCTGTTCTCACTCCTGAGGAAATGGCTGCTCAAAGGAAACAAAAGCTGCAGGAGAGGAAGATGCACATAGCTGCCTTAGCATCTGCCATTCTGTCAGAGCCAGACAGCAATGTAGGTACATTTACTTAACCTGCATGTACGTGTGTCTGTGTTGTGCACTAAGTCAAGAAACAAAGATCTGAATGAGCAGAGAGTAGCAAAAGCACAAGAATATATGGTTGAACAAGGAGAAGGTCAGTGTTGTATTGCTTTTGTTATTTTTTGTACAAAATATCTTGATCCTTAAGCATGACCCTTAACGTAAGCTCTGATTTCAGGGTTGTATCTGATAGTTCCCAATGCTTCGGGATATACTAACAATTTTCTGTAATTTTGTGCAAGTTTGTAATTGCAGGATATTTTGAACATTCCTGAGACTGAACTTTTGTTGGGATATCTATAATTTCCTGGCTCTTTATGCAATGCTAAGTAGAGTCTGAGTAACTGCTGAGTTAATGTACGTTGTGCTTGTCCCTTGGTTTGCAGTTGATCTTCATCTGATGTCTGCCTATTTTCTTCAACCAGATTAAGAAGCTGAAGGAGCTGCGTGCCATGCTGATGGAACAGGACCCTAACGTGGCTGTGATTGTTAGGAAGCTGGTCATGGTGTCTTTGATGGAGATATTTAAAGACATTGCACCTTCATACAAAATTCGGCCTCTGACTGAAGCAGAAAAGGCTACCAAGGTGAAATATCAAATCTATTTATAGTGGTTTTGAGTAGTTAAGAATGTTTTCAGCTATGCCAGATAATAAGACTGATTTGTTGAATATGAATTTATGGTTTTGAGCAAAGGGGACAAATACACAAATACTCGTGGAAGCTCTGAAGCTGTGACACTTTAAGGAAGAGGTTTTGGTTTTGAACCTTTAATTCTTACATACCTGCTTCAGTAATTAGGTGACATGCATGGTAATGGAGGGGAAAAGCAGCATCTGAAAGTAGTTTGCCAAACCTGGGTGATTTTCCTCATAAACCTTGGAATAAGGTCCTGCACTAAAGAGAGTTAGAAAGAAAGCAAATTATGCAATGTTGTCACCTAACTGGCATAGATTTCTTTGAAATGTGTTCAACAATTTGCTGAATGAATGCAGAGTAACTTTTTTTTTTCTGGAGCCTGTTTTAACCATTTTTAGAGAGTTTTTTGGATGTAGGTTTAATGGAGTTATATAATCTTATATATATAAAGTTATATATATTTCTATANCATGTAGTTGATAATGTTACTTCAAGTTCTGTAAATAAAATAGTCCTAGTTGGAAAAGGCCTTCTGAACACATCTGTAGAACATTGCAGAAATATTTTATTTTTAATACATTTCTAGGAATCTCTGTCTAGAAGAAAAAAACTACTTAGATACCTGATATTTGTTTTAAAACTTTTTTTTTCACTATTAGCTAATTTCAGTATTTAGCTCTCCAAATAAAATCTCATTTCAATTATGTTTACAGGTTAAAAAAGAAACACAGAAACTGAGAGAATTTGAAGAAGGCCTTGTAAGCCAGTATAAATTTTACTTGGAGAATCTGGAACAAACAATTAAAGGTACAGTTAACGCTTCCCATTTTTTGTAGTAAAGGCAAAATTGTTTGGAGCAGTTTCCCTGCTATTTCCCTGATATTTATAAGATCACCATCATTCTGAAGAGTAATCACTAAAAATAATCTTTTGTGCAGATTGGAAGCAAAGGAAGTTGAAGAAAAGCAATGTCATCTCGTTAAAGGCATATAAAGGTCTAGCAGAGGTGGCAGTGAAGTGTCTGTGTGAACTGCTGGTGGCCCTACCCCACTTCAACTTCCACAATAACATTATTGTTCTCATTGTTCCACTCATGAATGATCCATCAAAAATGGTAAGTGATTATCTGATTAGAGTTCTTGTTTTGTGTAAAAATAATTATTTCTGAGCGTTATTCCACAAATATCCAGGTCTTTTGGCCATATCTTCTCACTGTTTTACAGGCTGTGTGCACTGTATAATTGGTAAATACCATGAGTATCATCTGTTACTAGCTGTTGCTGTGGACTTGGCTTTACAGAACAATCTCTGTTTTGCTTTTCAGATTTCTGAACTGTGTGTTGAGGCAGTTAAGAAGCTCTTTAAACAGGACAAGTTGGGCTATGCTTCACTTGGTGTAGTTAAAGTCATTTCTGGCCTTGTGAGGGGTAGAAATTATGATGTCAGACCTGAGGTAAGAGTCTTTCTGTTGTACCTCACAGTACTCTTCTGTCAAAAGTTTCAAAAAACCCCAAATGTTAAAGTTACTGCAGCAGGAGGAACTAGGAGCAGGGATCAAGAGACACAGGTGTGAAGGACCAGGAGGGGAGTAAACAGAAGAACCTTTGACCAGCAAAGTCCACTAGCTGGAATGGAATTCAGGATTTCTTACCCTGAGTTCCTATCACATTGTAGATGACCTTTCATTGTATTTATTTTAAAATAGGTGTTAAAAGTATTTCTTCACTTAAGAATTAAGGAAGTAGAATTGAAAAAAGATTCTGAAGACATTGCACCAAAGAAAAGGTTCATGACTTTCAAAGAGAAAAGAAAAAATCTTTCCAGAATGCAAAGAAAGGTAGGACGTGCTTTCTCATGCTCTACTTCTGTTACTTTATGTAGCAATTTGTTCCAGCAATGATTTCACATCTGCTGTTGCCATTGTTAATTCTCAGCATCAGTGATCAGTTTTTGCATTGTACTTGAAAATTTATGGGATTCTACAGGGAATTTAATTACCTTCCTATTTTTTCCTCTTTCCTGTGTTGACAGTGCTTTTGATTGGTTGTTTCTGATAGGATGAGGGTTACCCTGTAGAATCACAGGGTGACTTAAGCAAGTCACCAAGCATGGAAAATCTGTTCTTTGGGTATCTTTTCAACCTGGATATCCAGACTGGTTGGAAACATTGAATCTGTTGTCTTAAAATCAACTGTATATTTTCAGTGGAAGAAAGCAGAAGAGAAACTGGAACGAGAACTCCTGGAAGCAGAAGCATCAGAAAGTAAAGAAAAGAAACTGAAGTTGGTAAGTAATTTAGAGATTATTTTCCTATTTTAGCACAGTGGCAGCTCCTAACCCTTTTATAGCTCTTCCCTCCATCCCAGCCTGCCAGCATTCCACATCTCTAGATCATGCTGTCAGCTAACAAACACTTTGCCTGTGACAGAGATCTAGGTTTTAGTAAACCATGCTCTCAGTTTAGCCAGGAAGGCCAACGTAGCCATTCTAATTCTCTTCTGCTGTCTGCTCAAAATGGAATTGAATCCATTGACAAATGTCCTCCAGGTGCCCTGTTCCATGGGACACTGTAGTGGGTGTTACAGCCTCTCAGAGTGGCCTTTAGGCAAAGGAGGAGTGTGGCTGTAGCCAGGAGAGAGCCAGGGGCAGGAGGGCACTGGAGGACTTGAGCTTTCCAGCATGAGAAGGGCAGAAGTGGCAGTGCCAGGACTGGTTTGAGTGCAGGCTTGGACAGAGAAAAGCACTTGAGCTGAGTTTAAGTGAAGTAGAAATGTCTGTTTTATATGATTACATATTTAATTTTGTTTTCTTTCCTTCAGCACACAGAGACCTTGAATATTGTATTTGTAACTTACTTCAGGATCTTGAAGAAAGCTCAGAAGTCTCCACTTTTGCCAGCTGTGCTGGAAGGTCTTGCAAAGTAAGAACTGGCTACCTTCTTTTGTGTGTTAGAAAAGACATAAATACTAAAGGAATTTATCTCTGAAAGGAATTTAAACAGTGAGAAAAGATAGTCTCTGACAAATTAGCTTAAATTCTTTTATTTCTCAGCTGAAGTTTTCCACTATTTCCAAAACCATTTCAATGTGATTTGAAATTTCCCATGATAGAATTGATGTGGTGCAAATGCCACTGGGTGTGATGTGATTCCATTATTTTGTCTGATTAATTGCCAGAGGACACAAGCATGTTGTTAATGTTCTAGAAAAGGCATGATTAGCATGTTGGGGGCTGAATTACTCTTTCATGTGAAGATACTTAATGTTCAGCATTTGATTTAGTCTGCTTTTAAGGTGTGGATCTTGGCAATTCAGAGCAGTTTGAACTGAGTTTACAGATCATGTCTATAATTTAAAAATGAAAAATTTCTTTGATTCAAGGTTTGCTCATCTCATAAATGTGGAATTTTTTGATGACCTATTGATTGTCCTTCATTCTCTAATTGCATCTGGGGTAAGTTGAATTTTTTTACAATTTTCTTAAAATTACTTTCTTTTGGGTGCTTAATCAGTTTTGTATTCTTAGGATTTAAACTATCGTGAGAGTCTTCATTGCGTTCTCAGTGCTTTTCATATACTCTCTGGTCAAGGTAGGACATTTTTAAAAACAAACTTTGGTTTAATATTGCCTGATAAATAAATGGAGTAAATGTGTGTGTTTGGGATTATGTTTATAGGTGATGTTCTTAACATTGATCCAATGAAATTTTACACACATCTGTACAAGACACTGTTCAGTCTACATGCAGGTAATTTCAGATTCTTATTTTCCCTGTTCATCTAGATAAATTTTATTCTGTTTCTTTGCTGTCAAAGCCTTTATGTAGCATTAATAAACTACACTCTTTTTAAGATACCTGATTTCTGAGAAGATTATTGTCTGCTGTATCCTACTGTTTTTTGCTCGAGTTGCACATTGCATTACTGCAATACAAATACTTGAATTATTGTTCCAATACATGGTAACAGGTTCTAATTGTGTCATTTCATTAGGAAATGCCAAGTATTTGATCTTGGATAAGCATTTTAGTCTGTCCTCAGTTTAAATTTTTTTACTTCCTTATAATTATTTCTTTCAGTGGCAATTTAAAAGTTCTTGTCTTTTTTATCTAATTCTCTCTCCAATAAAGAAAAAACACCTGATTTTTCCAATATAATTCTAAAAATAATTTTAATTTAAATTCTGTTTTTTAAAGTTTTCTAGTATGTATTTCTGATTTTTATAATGATAACATTTTTATGTTCTAATTTAAATTTTCCAGTAATTCTGAGAAGTGGAATAATGGATGAAAAAAAGAGATTTATAAAATTTGAAATTAACATCATTTTAATTAACTTCAGAAATGTGAATTCACTACTAATAAACAGTTAAGAATAAGCATTCTGCATTTCTGGTAGAAGTCTGGTAAAAGACTAGATCTTTTCACTGTTTCATAATTTATAGAAAATGATACAATGAATGCATTTAGGATTAAAACAGTAGCTGTGATTAATGATTAGATATTTTTGATGGAACAAGTATTTTCTTAGAAAGGAGCATAGACACAATGGTACATTTTTTCTGTTCAAAGCTGGACTATTTTGACCAAAAAGAGGTGGATGCTTAATGTCTGTATCACATGAGAGGAGTCTGAGCCTCCCAGCTTTCCTGCTGTTCTCATTTCCAGTGTCAGCCCACAGCAGAGTATCCAGCTGCATGTCCATGGAGTGGTTCTTTACTCTTTGTATGAAATTCTGCTTTTGAGGTGGCACCAATGAGGACATAGGGATTGTGCTGCAGTGCCTGGATGTCATGTTTGCCAAGAGGAGAAAGCAAGTCTCCCAGCAACGAGCTCTTGCTTTCCTAAAGCGACTTTCCATCCTTGCTCTTCATGTACTTCCAAATTCCAGTGTTGGGATCTTGGCAACAAACAGAATATTCATGCAAGTAAGTTTTACTTGTTCAAATTTTTAGCTTATTGGCTAAAGGTTGTTGAATTTTTTCATAAAATGATTTTGTGCAAAAAATTTTAAAGCATCTTTAACAAGAATGATGAAAACAGAATATGCTTAAATGCTGCTGGAACTGTGTGAAGTGGAATGAATCCTGAAACTGACTCAGCCATGTTATATTTGGATGGGTCATATAAACAACTCAGTTTCTGGTTTTTTGTGTTGCAGACATTCCCAAGGATGGACCTCTTACTAGACAATGAATCTCAAGGCAGTGGAGTTTATCTCCCAGAATTAGATGAACCAGAGCATTGCAATGCCCAGAACACAGCTCTGTGGGAGCTGCATCTACTGCAGGTTTGTGAGGAACTCAGGGATTTGGGCTGTGACAGCAGCAAATAACTGCGCAATGTTTAGGTGCTTTACACAAATGGAGAACAGAGGTCTTCAGGCTTATCTGTCAAATCTTGGCCCACATGAGCCTATTCCAACAGAGTGGAAGACCTACACAGTGGTATGGAAGGATGAGCTCAAAAGTGGATGTTACACATCCCCTATTATAATCCCACACTGGTTCTTATTGCAGGTTGCCTTATTTAGATTCCTTTGGAGACTTTTTAGATCTGTTAAGTTCCCTTGCAGTTCAGCCCTTGTTCCAAGAGGAACTGACACCTTGATCTGTCATTCCAGTCAGGGTTTGGTGAGGGCTTCCTCTGCCCTTTGTCCCTGTTTTCTGGGAGTAGGAATTACCTGACTGTGGAGAGTCATGCTCACAGCATGATATGAGGGAATAAATGCATGACTAGGCATTCTCATTCACTTCATCCCACAAACTAACTGATTTTGAGGTACTCAGTTTCTAAAATAAAAGCAGACCTTCCATCCTATAGAAATGAAAATAAATATGAGATTCTATAGATACATACATTATCCCTTAATGTCAGTCTACTGTCTTCCTTCTTCCTTTCTTTCAGAGACATTATCATCCAACAGTGCAGAAGTTTGCATCTCACCTTATTGCTGGAGCTCCAGCTGAAGGCTCAGGAGCTCTTCCACTTGATTTGAGCCAAAGGTGAGTTATCAAAGAGTTCCTTTTTTTTCTAAAAAGGCCCTGAAAGGAAGCTGTTGCTTGTACTATATTAAAGGAATAATAAAGAAATTCCTAAAAATAATTATCTCTAAAATTAAGGACTCTGATCTTCAAAGTCTCTTTGCTCTTCTGCCAGTACAGAATGCAGAATGCTGGCTGCCTTTTTTTTTTTTTTTTCCCTGTTGAGGAAAGGGTGTGACAGGGTAAACATCTTGTTTGCCAGGCTGTGACAAGGGTAAACATCTCAAAAGTGCAGTGTGTTTTCTTCCCCTGGGAGCAAAATATTTTCAGCAGCAGCCCTGGTCTGAATATGGATCAGGATCACTGAACCAGGGCTGCCCAGTGGAAACTAGAACCCAAATTGCAGTGTAAGGTCTGTAGTAGGTTAAAACATGAGAACAGCCATCCAGGCTCAGACTAAGATCTAATTCAGCATCCTGTCTTTGGCAGTGGCTGGCAGCAGGTGCCTTGTGAAAAGTAAAACCAAAGCATACATGTAAAACATGCTCTGAGCAGGCCTCTGACAGGTTTCAGCCTGGAGGATTTCCTGCACCTGATACCATTTTCTGTTAGTACCTCTCTCTTCATGGAGTTCTTTTCAAAACTGTTCAATGTCCCTTGAATCAGAGCATGCATTTTGCAAATGCAGCATTGTTTGGTAAAGGTTCTCTGAGACCACAGCTCCTTATGGTAAGATCTTGTTGCTTTTGTTTTGAAGCTGGTGCCAGTTTGCTTCATTTAACAGCCCCTGGTTCTTGCTCTGGGAGCTGAAGTGCACACCCTGCTCAATCACACTGTTCCTGTGCCTCACAGGACTTGGCAGACCTCAGTCATACCATACTTCCCATCTACTGTCTCTCCTGGATGGAGGGATCCATCTCAGGAGCTGTTCCATATTTTCTATACACTTTATTGCATGTTCCTGAACTTTTACCAATTTAAGCATTTCAAGATGAAATTGGAGACTCAGCTGCAACATTTGAGATGTGGATGATCTATGGATTTATGCACTGATGTAACTAATTTCTATTGTGTTCTGGCACTAAAGTCACAATCTCATAAAAGTATCTGTCATAACAAGAAGATTTTTTTTCTCTGAGTGATAGTGGTCTGCTCAGAGCCTCCTGTTTTTATGTAGAGTTGCTTTTTCCAGCATTAAATTTCATTTGCCATTTTACTACTACAAATAACTTGGTATTTTCCAGCTCTTTTTGAGCATGTTGGAAAGTGCAGGTCCTGGAAAAAACCTTGTGGAAATCCAGTTTCTTCCTGTCATTGCAAAAAATGACCATAGTGTCCTGTCCTGTCTTTTCCTATGTTTTAACCAGTTTTTTTCTGTGATGGTCCTCCCTGTTCTCCCATGGATGTTTTTTTAATAAAATTCTTTGGCAAGGAACTGTTGAAATTCTGGCAGATTGTGTCAGCTAGACCATCTTTACCTACCTTTTCCCACCCCCCTCCCCTTTTTCAAATATATACAGATCAGAGCTCTGGGAAGACAAGAGTTTTCTTGTGTGTATTTAGACACATTTTACTTACTTTGACTTGCATTTTTTCCCAGCCATTTGCTCCTGATCTTTTCCAGGTGATGCCCATTCCTCTGAGTTCTAAAGTGTGATGGAGGGGGAGAGGGGTTTGTGTGAGATGCTGCTCTTGGATTGGTGATGGATCAGCTGAAGTTGTATTTCTCTAATGCCATTTTTCTTTCACTGTTTATTTACTGTAGGTCTGCTACTGAACTTTTTGAAACATATTGTATGAAAGGAATGACCTTTAATCCTCCTGTTGCATCAGTAACACCCAGAAGAAAGGTACTGTTCTCATCTCTCTGTGTCCTTTTTTAACCCTGTGACACACCAAAATATAACCTGTGTCTGCTGCCTCACTATGCAGTGCCCAGGCCTTGGCACACTCAGTGTGGCTTTCTGGTTTCTGTACTTTTTGTATCAAGTATATTTTTTTAACTGGATAACATAGGACTGAGTATAAGGACGGAAAAAATAGCTGTATAAATAGTCCTACCTCCCACAGCATCAGTTAACATAGCAAGATTAATATGGTAGCTGTTATTTTGCACTTTGCAGTGGTTCAGTGCAGATTTCTTGGCTCTTTTCTGTAATGATGAACTAATGTTTGTTCACAAAGCAATAATAAAAAGCCAGCTCTTTCCCCAGGGTGGGCAGTTGCCAAGACAGCTGGATTTCCAGAGTTTTTGATTCAGTGTGTCAAGGGATACTGATCCCTGTTAGTGTCACTACAGCTTTAAAGTGGAAATTTGAGGGGAACAAAGAGTTAATGTAAAAAGAGGAGAAACAGGGGAAGTGTGTTTACATCCTCAGCACTGGATGTGTTCCAGATGCCAGCCTCCATTAAATGTCCAGTGAGTGGTGTGTCCTTTAAAAAGTGATAATTTTCCTTCTTTCTAATGCAAACATTATAACCTGTTAACCTTGTCAGTGCTCCACTTTGTAACTCAGTAATGTCAGTTGAAGCCTTGACAGCACAATTTTCTTTCCATTTTAGAGAAGCAACTTCTGAAAATGTTTGTACTTAACTTATTCAGTTGTTTTATAATAACTGCTTGATATGTATGTCCTGCTAGGGAGTTACATGAGCAGCTGTAAGCAAGACTGAGAGCAGCAGATGGGAGAGAAATTTGGGTCGAATAAGGAAATGCACAAGCTCCTTTAGGGAGCAGAAACAATGGAGCAGCAAGATCACAGTGTCCATAGGTGGCTATAATGGACTTAATGGGGAAATTACCTTGGGGTCTTGCCTGCTCCATGTTTTTTTTGGCTCATTTAACAAAATTTGGCAGTATCTGAGTTTTACCCTCTGTGTTCTGCATGTCTTCTGTGTGCCAACCTGTCAGCATCTCCCTGCTCTTGACAGAAGCTCCAAACTGAAGCCCTGTGCACCACTAAAGAGAGGCTCTCATTTCCATGAGTGCACAAAGTACTTGACTCTGGGAATTTTAAGGCTTTCACAGGGAATTTTAAATTATGTGCATGATCATCATTCTTTATTTGAGCACCAGGAAAACACAGGGCTCCAGGTGTGGCTGGAGGCAGAAGGGTCAGGGGATTCCTTTCTGACTCACAGGCAGTGCTGTGAGCACTGTTGCTTTCACTGGCCCTTTGGTCAGAGGTGCTTGATTTATAAATGTGTGCTGTCAGCAAACTGTGCTAGATTGATATTTGTAAGGTGTGTTGAACAGGAGGCAGTGTGTGAACCCCCCCCCAGAGTTGGAAGCCATGGCTGTGTGTAATCTTTTAAAGCCCAGCTTAACCACAAACCAGAAAAGCCTCACCAAACCCAGGAAGGACTGCCTGACATGGTGCTTGCTGGTAGCCAAGGGAGATTTCCTGCAGGCCAGGAGGAGTGAGCTCAACAGCTCTGGTCTAGATGAGGGGGACCCTGAGAGAGAAACAAGACTGCTGAACTAAGATGGGCATGGAAAACATGGCCTTGTTTAGTAATGCAACTCATACTTTGTAATTTTCAGGATACCTTCCTGCAAATGGACTCATTTGTAGATGAAGAACTAAACAAACAGCTTCAACAACACATCACTGAGACTGTTGCTCACAAACCCTTGGATTTTGCTAAGCACTTGAAGGAGTCATCCTTGGCATAAATGTACCCATCAATCAAGTTCACTTGGATTCTTCATTACGGAGAAAGATTGGCTGAAAGAAATCACCAGCCATCATAAAAGGAATACAAGTAGGCTTTTGTGTGAATATAGAAACACACAAACATGTAACAGCAGGTTTTCACACAGTTACAGGCCTGTCCCCATAACCACCAAGCCCTGGTCAGGGGGCTGGGGAATCACAAGGAACTGTCATGTCAGTGTTTCAAAAATATACAAACCCAGGTAATTTAAGAATTGTTTGCAACCATGCACAATTGTATTTTTGTTTATGTATTTTTCTAATTTTTATAACAGAATATAGACATATATATTTCTGTGAACTCACTGGGTTGTGTTGATAACTTAATAAATATTTTGAAAATGTTAACAAAATACTGACTTTTTGATGTCTAAGTTACCTAGACATTTGCAATATGTATTGCATTTTTTTTTTCTTCTGATGTCTTTTAACCATTTACCTCATCTTGAAATGATTTTCCATTTGGTGTTTTTTCCCCTCTGATGAATCTTGATATTGGCAAATTAAGAGTATTGAATTTCAGTTCTAAACTATCATCATGATTGAATGCTCTATGCAGTGTCTTCCATAAAGCATTGCTGTCAAGAATACTAGACAAATACAAGGTAAGAATGTTGGGGTTTTTTTTGCTAGGTAATTCTGTCCACTTTCTCCAAATATTGTCTGATTGTTTTAGAATCCATTTTCAGCTGCATGTTGGCTTTGCAAAGAGCAGGTGAAATACATGAAGTCCATTGTGGAGGGGAGGGTAGTGGGCTGACCCTGGCTGACAGCCAATGCACTTCTGTAGTGCTTAATTTATGATGTGATAATGGTACGTGTGTAAGTTTTGCAAAGCTTTCCTTTAAGTCAGAAAATGTCTTCTTTTCTCTAGGGTATTTAGTCCTTTATCCTGATTTGTGGTTCTCAAATAATTTTACAATTCATTTATTTCTTTTAATACATGTTTTCAGTATTGATCACACTAGTTCACCAACTTCCAAGTAATTAAACATAAATTTACAAATGTTTTTAGAACAGACATCTGTGTATTAAGGGATTAGAAAATACCTGTGTATTACATTATACATACAAAATGCCTGTGTACTGTATTATGTGTACTGTGTAGACTACAAACCTCCATACATAATACTGGTTATCCACGTGTTTCTGTCTGCTTAGGCTGTCATTCCCATAGATTTTGAGTAGTTCTGTTTTGGTTAGTTGTTAAGTGTTTGCAAATACAGATGTGATTTAAATTCTGCAAAACTCCAAGGGGGCCATTTGTCAATACCTTTGTCAATTCAGGAAGGCAAAAACAGAGGTAACATCTTAAAACATTTATTTTTTTACAACATATACAAATACAGTTTATTCAAGTCAGCAGAGAGAAAACAGTCCAGGTGGAAAAGTCACTTCTAAAATTGTTCATTTTACATAGTTTCCAAATATATAAAGACTGGCACATAGTGATGTTGCATTGTCAGAATATTTTGACATGCTTGAAGAGGCAGAGGAAGACAACTGTACAAGTCATTCTGAAAGAGCTTATACATCTATTGGAGCAAAATCTATTTACTGCTATTTATTTTTGTGTTTAATTTGCAAACTCTGCCAAATGTCTATCACTATTTAAGTTACAAAATATTTATCACAGACAGGAAAAAATTGCCACCATTGGTACATTTAGTGGGCTACCCTAAAAGTAAACTGAGTTTTATAGTGGAATAGTAATAGTGATTAAAAACCAGATGTTAATTGAAGCATTCGAAGAGCAGAACAGACAGTTGAGTTTCAGAAGCTGCAGACTTAGCCTGTGAAGCTACCAGCAAGGTCTTCTATTTTCAAAATAAACTATGAATGTAAGAGAAGGTGTTCTTGAAATATCTGGATATTTCCGTGTTGAAGTGTTTAATTCTCGAAAGCCTGTGAGTTCCAGAAGCAGACACCTTTCTAAAAGCTGCTATTCAGACACCTCACCTAGTAATAATTGTAAGCAAGAAAAAAAGTGTCACTAGGCACTAAAAACCCAAAAACTGAGAAAGTATTTTTTAGTGTTCTGACTGCTCTTACTGGGGTCAGTAAGAGAACCAGGAAGCCCTTTGGGCGGCGAGGAAGCAGCTCCCGGATTGCCCAGTTCCTGCAAGCAGAGCACTGAGCACGCACACAGGAGCTGGGACTGCCCAGCTTTTGGCCCTTACAGTCACACACTGCAAGCAGCACGTGCTGCACAGGGAAAGGGTCAGAAATCCGTACAAAAGTAGCAGTTTTTAAATAGTATAGAATAAAATATTTGTGTGTTTTTGCCAATAGGCAACAGAGCAGGACAAGCAAGAGATTTCCACCTATAAAGTGTGCAGTGCTACTGCTACTGCTCAGGGACTGCATGTTTCTGGAAGATATTGATTATTTACATTCCTTTCTTTCAAAATTTATCCTGGAAGCTGCTTCCTGTAAATATAAAAATGAATGTATTTTCCTAATTGATGTCCATACTCAGCCAAAAGCACGGAAAAGGACAAAGTTATTTTGTCAGTTTTGTCAGAGGAATGTGTGAACAGATTCCTGCAGAAATAAAATCTGTGGCTAAATAGAATAAACATTCCTATTAGCATAATAACTTAGCACATGAAAGCTCTTTAACTGGGCTTTCACAAAAGTTAAAACTCCCCCTTGCTGTTTTTAATGCTTCAAGTGGTATTTTATTTCCACTACTTGGAACCAGCAAGAGGAAGGGCACTGCCATTCTTTCCCAAATTCACCCTGAAGTGTATCATGTTTCACCAAGAAAGGTTTACCTAGATATTTACCAATACCTAAATATTAAATTAAGTGATGCATGTACATTATTGAAAATACTGGAACAAGTTCACTAGCCTTACACAGTTCCAGATGTCTATAGGCCTAGAAAGTTAGGGTTTCTAAATTAAAAGCCAAATATTTTGCTGTTCTCTTTCACTGTAATAGCAGCAAAAGGAGGTTTTGACTGTGAGTGATGATGAACATACTTATATTAATAAGCTATTCTCACAGCTAGAAAAATTGTGTTAGCAGAAATAGTATAAAACTGCTGATTTTAAATGGCCACAAGACTTCAGGCTAGTGTTAGGCCTGTAGTGCTCAATATGACAGGACTACTAATGTCCCCTTTGCTTCCCCATGATTGATTGTTGGGTTTTTTTGTTTTGTTTTCATATCTATGTGACAGAAAAGCACTAGTGGATGACATCCTGGGTATAAGAACTTTCTATGTTGAATCCAATTACTTAGCAAGGGTGTCTGCCAGCCTACTGTGACACTACAGGTGATGTTAAGAATTTTCAGAGCTGCTAAAGATTAAAAATCCCCCAAAACCCAAAAAAACCACTCCAACAACAAAGAAAAAGCTAAACAGGTAAGGGCAAACTACAGGACATTAAGCATTGTTTTTAAAATGACATAAAAACACCAAAAGGAAAAAATTCTCAGTGATGTCAAACTGCTACCACGTTACAATAACAGAGAGAATGAAGCTAACATTTAAAAAAATGGTTGCATTAGTGGAATTGTGCAGCAGGTTGATGTATTTCCCAGTAATTCCAAAGTATTCCAAAGCAAACTATGCATATAAAATATGTATATGTGTAAGTTGTCACTTGTTAACATTTTGCTTGGGATCAGTCTTTTCCTTGGGCAGGCTGGAGGGAGCACATGTCCCTCACAGGGGCTGCTGCTGTTGGAATTGGTGACTGGGGGCTTGAGTTGGGTCATGTTGCTGGTTTGCAAAATGCTGCTTTAGTACATTAGTTCACAACTTTACTTTGAAAGATGAGCAGTGGGAAATGCATGGCCTCTGTGAGGATATGCCACGCAGAAATTTGACTACTTTGTATGTCTGCGGTTATTTTTCCTGAAAGCTGGAAGTGACCTCAAGAGGGCACTTTTCTGCTTTGGTAAATGGCTACTTCATAGGCATTTTCTGTAGTGCAAAGTGAAAGACTTCATCGTTTTTGGTGACAGAATGCAGGTTCTGTCCACTTGTTTATATGCCACTTAATGACTTTGTTTTCTTTATTTCTTATTTGAGGGGGTGAGGGGGCATTAGCTGTCATGAGACTACAGCCTGTAACTTCTTTCCTCTGTTCAGGGTTTGCTCTAGTGAAACAAAAACATGTGCAGAGCTATTTGTTCCCCACAGACACATTTCTTGTGGGACATCAAAGGGATGGCTGATTGCAGCAGTTGTTTAATTTGTGCCCCTGTAGTGGATTATTTTAAATAACTAAACACATCAGTAACTCCCATGGAGGGAAAAAAAAAGAGACTACCACAACTAACTTAGATAACAAAAGATGAATTCAGCACACGTAAAACCTCACAACAGTGTTTCTATGTAAACAGAATTGTCAAGAGTTATAAAGTTTTATGCTCTCTGGGTTTAACAGACAAGTAAAAGGATAGTTCCTGACTACATGGAAAAATGTGGTTTGACTCCAAAATTTGGAAATGTTAATTACAGTTATCAATGCATTGTTTTGAATTTGGTCAGTACTGGGTTTAAATACCTTGTGCTGAAAAGAAACAACCAGAAAAGTTCCAATATTTTTTTCCTCTAAATCCAGAGAAAGATAAAAAAGTCTGCATTTTCTAAAAAGTAGTGTATGATAAATGTACTATACAATGGCATGTACTTTGAAACATGATAATAAATATTCTTTCTTTAAACACAAGCCTGAAAAACTAAAATTTATACGAAGAAAATGTTGTTCCTTGCCAAGGTCTCACTACCAGTAAGGCGTATTCAGCTATTGTACATTATTTTGTTAATGCAGATAAACCATAAATAATTTCGAGTGTTGTGTGTATATTCACCAAAGTTAAACAGATATGCAAAGGAAGTTAACAGTATATTTCAATCTCTTTACAATCACTTAACACAGTGTTTAACAGTAATCGTCAGGTAAAAGTGCGTTATTTTAATATGATACACATAAAAGAACAGTCTGGTTCTCTGCCTTCAGATTCCTTAGAGGCAACAAGCTAAAATTATCTTTTGTTTAAAAAGGGGAGGGTGATGACACGTGTTTGTTTACAACACACAGTCCAAGAAAACTTCTCCATCCGCCTGTGGAGAATCTGCAGATGCGAAGATACAGGAAGAGAGGAATCTTCTGAGAGCTGACAGGCATCTCCCATCTGCAGTGCCCCATCTGGGATTCCCAGATTCTGGATGTTAATCCAGCAGCATTGCCTGGATTAAGCATCTGTAGCACATGACACACAGTTGCTGACCAGTTCAGTCCGCAGCAGGATCCTTCAAAGGCACTACAGAAGGATTCAGTCATGTAAGTTCCAGGTTTGAGTTTCAGGGAAAAAAGGAAAAAAAAGAAAAAGAGAAAAAAGAAACAAACAAACAAAACAACAACAACAAAAAAAAAAAAAACAAAACAAAAAAAAAAAACAAAAAAGACAACAAAAACAAACAAACAAAAACCACAAAAAAACCCCCCAAAAACCCCAAACCAAACAAACACCAACAAACCCAATGCAACAAACCCCTAGCAAAACAAAAACCCAAACAAATGCAGAAGAGGGAAAGTGACTGATTTTTCCATAATTTACTTAGCTTTCCTTGAATTCAGATTGCTTTAATGCATTAGGGGGTTGATAGCAGCCTAGAAATAAGCTATCAAATTCATCCCTTCCTATTTGAAATACCTTGCAAATGAAAACTGTGCTTAAATTCTGTTAATTTAGTGACTTAGCAGCAGCATTACAGTGCATGTCAATGCTTTCATAATTAGATGTATGCAGAAAAAAAAAATCTTAAATTGGCCATCTGTGAGGTGGGATTATCAACACTGAAAAAGATTTCTTCTTCATTTGCAATGAGCTGCAACTTCCCAGCTGCTGTCACAGTGCTGTAGTAGCACTGTGCAAGTGTCTGGTTAGTGTACAGTGCTGGGCAAGTGGCACTTACTATCTCCATATAAACGGGACAGTCTTTGTTGTGTATTTCAGTTGTTTGAAGTCAAGCAAGATGGAAGAAATTGAAGAGATACAGAAAGGATAGTGTAAATGTTTAAACATTTCTGGCAAAATTTCCACAGACAGAAATTAACACTATCAACTTGTTCTAACTGAAAAAGAGATCACCAATCCTGATGATTTTATTATCTGGATGTAACAAAAAACAATGAAAGCTCTGCTGCTCACTTCCATTTGCCGTGGCCCAGGGCAAAAGAGTAACAGAACACCACTGTTTGACCACAATGTTGATAAAAATGAGTACTGCCAAATAACCGGGATGCAACATTTTGGATTAAATGGACAGCGAAAGTGGGTGAATCTCCACCGTTCTGATTCACTTGGAGACCTTCCTGGTGTCCTTGTGCCTGTGCACACCAGGCGCTACGAGGCTTTTATGGATCATTCTGTCAGTCCTGGTACCTCACTTGGTCTGATCAGCTCCAGCCTGGAAGCAGGAATGCTCTGTGACTGCTGCCCTGAATGCTGCTCAGTGCTGGGGTCGGTGTCTCATACCTGGGCAGGCCGTGCCGTGGGGGCTATTCCATGATGTCACTGAAGGCCACGGCACAGGCGGCTCGCTCCTCCCGGCCCTGCGGACTGTCCGACAGCGCCTGCAGCGGGGGCGACACGAAGCCCCGGTACTGCTTACCCGACTTGGTCAGCTTCTTCAGCTCACTGGTGAACGAGAGGCCTTTCCTCTTGTCATCTCGTGCTGCCTGTAAAAATTACCCAGGATCACAGAGGTGGGTTAACAGCTGCCTGTTGGCTGGGAAATAAGGAATGAACATGAAAACCCCTAAGATACTGCTAAGCAAGTATTCCCTTTAGGAATTCAGTACGGCTGTGCTTTCATCCAGGCACTTCCTTCTGATTGCTCTGAATAAATTAATTAAAAATTATGCATTGTTAAAGATATGTTTAGCAAATTTGGTAATCTGTGCTTATAATAGTTACTTTAAAGCACCAGTGGCTGTGGATTGGTGGTGTTTGCTGGAAAGGAGAACACAGCTCCTTCTCCCAGCAGGCATGTGCTTCATTCCTGCCATTTTTTAAAGCCTGAGATAAAGCAACAGAACAACTTTTTCACTGGGCAAGAATAAAGGGCACTTTATTCCAGTAGCTTTTAAGTTCTGCCCATTTGAATGGTCCTTTATTAGGACAGGGAACATGGCATGCACAGCCAGAAAGTTTTGAGAAACAGAAAGCTGGTGGCAGATAAAGGTTGTTCTGGATTTTCAGGCTGTGAGGAAATCATTTTGCTGGATGTAACTGATGCAGTTTTGCAAAGGAAAACGTAAGGATGGTTCAGAGAAAAGAGGAAATCTGCTTTTTGCTGTAGTCTGTCCTCTCCACCTGCCCTCATGCCAGTTGTGTCTCCCTTGCATGGAAAGCAGGTTCCCATTAAGCTGATCACAAACCATCTATAACACCTGCTGCAAAGTATTGCATCTTTTACCTGAACCTGTTCTTTGAGCTTAAGGATAAATTTTCCTGCTCCCTTCCACTTGCTTTGGGCCTGAAACACACACTCTTGATCAGAGAGAATCCTCTGAGATGGTTTAGATGTTGAAGACTTTTTGTTTGCTGGCTCTTTTGTCACCTCTTCCAAGAGCACATAATCGCTTGGGTTTGGATTGCTCAAAATGCTGTAGGAGTATTTAGCTTTGCAGAGAGTCTGTTTAAAAGCAGAAAAACAAAACAAAAAACAAGGCATTCCCTCAGATTCAGGTTACTAAACCAATTCTTCAGCTAGTGCTGAGAACAAACCCCGCCTTAGCTTGTTTGAAACCAACTTCCAGCCCCCATGCTGAGGTGGGCACGTGCCCTTACCTGCTGTATGACATCCTGAGCCGTGCTGAGGCGTGGAGCTTTGATCACAGTGCGTGGTTGCTCTGGGGAGACATCATGTACCTGAACAAAGAAGCTGTCATCCTCAGAGCTGATGGCTGCTTCTTCCTTTGCTTCTTGAAAGACATTTCTCTCATTTAAATTCTACAGAGAAAATGACAGACAAATTCATTTACTTCAGAGAGGTAACTAATAGCTGGTGGTCACACAAGGGTTTTATTACACGGAAACTGGTTGCCTCAGCTCCATTTTGTTAAGCATTGTAAGAGAGTTTTGACAAGCCACTATTGCTAATAAATAATGCTAATAAATACCCATGTTTTCTAAAATCAGTATCTGAAATACCTTTCATAGTAGGTGAGGAATGGAGATGTTTGCATAGCATAGTATTTCACAAAAATGGTACCTTACATCCTTCCCTTATATATACAAAATTATGTTTTGTCATGTAATGGTGCCAGTATGATGGGAGATGGTGGTAAGGGTTCTTTTCTTTCCTGTCCCTGCACTAAAGCCAAAAGAATTTACAGAGCCAGAATGTGAGCGAACATTTTCCTGTGGTGTGGAGCAAGAGGAAGGCTGCATGTTTCTCTCTCCCTTTTCAGTGACTACTGCAGATCTTAGACAGAATTCCTGCTTGAACCTTCTCTCAGAGAATGCATTTCTGTCCAGTGCCTTGGAACACCTGGAACACAGCTTGGATTCATTAGCTGTAAATATGGGCTGTGTATTGCACCCTGTCACTGGACCTGCTCCTTGTTTTTCCAGTCAGATTTGCAGCTTCATTTCTAGCTCCAAGCTCTGAGGTGCTGCTCTCTGCAGAAAGGCTCAAAATTATGGATAATGCTTTGAGGTACTCACATCACAAGACAGAACAGCATAATTTTCACATGTGCTAAGGCAGATTCTAATGCATTTTCTGAAGGAATGGGGCTTGGCAGGACACGTGTGGCAGCATACACTGACAGAAGCAGTGCTGCAGTCAGTGGAATTCAGTAGGCTGCTATTTCCACAAACAAATTTCTACCTTGTCATTTTTGTTCCAAATATCAGATATAAAGGAACCCAAAATGTGGACTTGTGTACTATAGTAATTTGTCAAATTGAAGCTTTATCAAAAGTTCTCTCAAAATAAGCAAAAATGCTTTTTTTTTCAGTTTAAAGTATACCAGAGGACCTCTGTCATATATATACATATATGTAAAATCTGTGTACTAAGCAAGTGTTTTTATTTGCCAAACTGACCAAAGAAAGTGCCTCTGAAAATAGTTAAGTGTCTTTCTCCTGCTTTTTTTGTCTCTGTCTCACAAGCCTGGGCACTAGCATATTTTAAGATGTAGATGCTTTGCTCATAGTGTAAACTGAAGTCATCTTCCTCCTTTAAATTAAAAGAAATCACCAATTTCATTATTTTATCTTATAATTGATAATATAATCATCCTTTGAGGCTTTTAGACTTATTCTTTAATATTAAAATTATTTCTAATTTTCCTAGACAGATGAGAAGTTGCTGCCATCTAAATTGATGATGGTTTTCTGGAGTTCTGTTATCTATGATCATTTGGTATTAACTATTATCTTTATATTAATTTCCTGTTATGACATAATCTAGATTTGCATTAAATTAGAACTATCACTCCAAACAGAGTCACTGAACTGGTGACTGAGCCATAATGAATAAACACCACACAGCTGATACTGGAGCTGAGAGAGGTCCAGTTGGCGTCACACAGGTGTATAAAGTCCAGTTGTGCTTCTCACTCAAGAGTTAAGTTGGTTTTCAAAAAAAGCACACAGCATTGACATTACTCACCAAGTAGTGAAACAAACACCCTTTTGTTTTGTGGTTTCAACAGCTATTTTTAGCTACCTTTGTAAATAATAATTTATCTAAAACAGACTTACTTCCTCTCGAGTTTTAAAGATAATTCTTCCAACATATCCTTCTTCTGGGAACCAACTGTTTAAAAGCTGCACTAGCCCTTCTTCAGGACCAATCACTCTCTGGAATGGTGGTTTTCTGCATTCACTCTTTTCTTTAGATATAAAACTTTTCTCTTCCATCAGAAAATAGTCTGCGGCACATGACTCGGTGCCTTTTATGGTAGCTAAGAGCTAAGACGGACAACACACAACAATTAGAATGCTAAATATAAACACTGCATAATTAGTAGTTATAAATGAGAATGAATAAGGAAGCTTTAAGAATCAGTAACTATTCTGACAGTGCAGGCAGGATTTCTGATGTGCTATTTATTATTCACATATTTTACTCCAGGGTAATGTCCTGTTCTCTTTAGCCCAGCCAAGCAGTTCAACTATTCCAGACAAGGCAGTACTATTTCAGCTTATTTCGGTCCTTTTTGGCTGGCCAGAAAATTTATTCATAATCCCAGGACAGTACAGTCTTTTCCCACTGCTAGAATAACAACTCCTGCTGATTTAAGTGGTTTTTCTACTCATGAACTTAGCCCTCTAACTTTTACTCTCTGTTCCTACGGTGCTTCAGTTCAAAGAACTGCGCAGAAATGTTTGCCTTTGTTGTAAGGGGAACCCACTGCCCCCATCGACTAGACAGATTGTTTTTCTCATCTGCATATGCCCAAATATTAAAATACTAATAGAGAGGATGTTCTAAGATTATAAACCCATTCTCTGAAGCCAAGAGTGGGAAAATTCCACAGATTATATTCTGTGTTTGCTGTGTAATTAATTCCACAGCAATTCATTTCTAACAGCACCCCTTGCTGTGATGAATGAACTACAACGACCCTGTGTGTGAGCAGCACAGGGAGACAGAGGTCCAGAAGGATGTTGTGTGGATTCTGGCAATGAAGAGTCTGCAATTCAGCAGGAAGCTCACCTGATGGAGCAGCTGTGCAGCCGTGGTCCCTGCACTTACACTGAAAACAGTGAAAGGCTCTGGGCCAGGAATTCCATGAACTGTCACTTTGTAGGTCACGGCAGCTTTCCTTTCTCCCAGGCTGAACAACTGTTCAGACAACATTCAACAGGTTACTGGATGTTTTTACACAGGCATGTTATTTCTAGGTTGCTTAAAAGAAACTGTACACACAAGTTGTAAGGGCCTTGACAAAGCAAAGCTGTTCAGTTCATACATGGCTCTTTCTTACACTATGGATTGAGGCATCTAAAAAACCCCCCAAAAACTCTCCAAAAGCCTCCATCATATCTTGAAGCTGAAGAGAAAGAAGAAAAAGGAAGTTTCCCAGTGGGAATACATAAACTACCACCGGACGAAAGGCCAACCTTCATCACTCATTTCCATTCTAGCTGAGCTCAGATATCTTCACATCATAGTAGTTACTAAACCAAGAATACAGGTAATTCACACACACAAACAAAAATTAAATTACCATAGATGCCGGCAGAGTGTTTCCAGAGGGACTTTCTTCCATTCTCCGACTGTTTATGAACAAACTGGAAATTTCCAATGTTTCATTGTGTAGGTTATGGAGCTGGACATGTCTGTAGCCTAAAGAGGAAAAATACTTCTGTAAATACTTTGCCACATCCTAGGACACAAGTCTCATAAATGGAAAACTCAAATTTGCCACACAGGTAGGATTTGAAGCACTCTAACAACGTTGCATTAGCACTCTGTACTGCAATGTAACACAAATTCTACTGCTGAGTAGCTCATAGAGCAACCTGCCTTTGTTTTACCATAATATTCAATATAGTTATACATAAAATATCTAAATATCAGAACATGAATGAAGCAAAGTCAAATTCTCATTGGAAAATGCATGTGTATTGCCAAATCTCCTCATATACCAACCCAGACAGTTGTGTGACATTGCAGTGGCACAAAGCAAATGTAAAAGAGCTACTGGCAATATGGAAAACTCCAGCCCCCAGGAGTCACACAATTAGTGATGTTTCCTGATCTCTCACTTTTTTCACCCTTTCTTCAACTCCCCTCCAGCCATGGCTGTGAGAAGTGCAATTCCCCTCTGCACAGCGATCAGCCGTTACAGCAGTTTCTTGGGCAAAGGACAAGGCAGGAGTGAAACCACTCCAAGCTTCCTAAGGGAAGGGAAGTCCCCTGGTGAACACAGCCTCAGGAGCACCCACAGGATTGGAGCAGGTGTGTTCCAAATGCCCCTGTCTCTACAACAGCACAGGATCAGACTTTTTACAAGTCACTGGGGTGCTGCCAGCTCCCAGAGGGTCTTAGATCAGCACTGTACTACCAGGCCATGGTGTGTGGTCTGGTATTTACTCCCTGTCTCCTCTACAAAAATACAATTGATTAAAAATTTCTCTCTGGAAGGATTCAGCCCAGGAACCGGCTGGACCATTTTGGCTTAGGGTGCCAGCAGGAACCGTACCGTACCTCTCTTCAGCGCCTTCAGGGGAATGATCCTCTGCGCGGTTACAGCCGAGCTGTTGTTTTCCACAACCGCGAACCGGAGGAAGACCAGATCTTCGAAGTGAACGCGGAACAGGAACTGCTCGTTCCACATGGGGTTGAGAGTGTTGCGGTGGATGGGCTTGGTGCGGAAGTGGCAGCTGTCCAGGGGCATCCCCAGCACGTCCAGCTCGATGCAGGGGCTGCCCGTGCTGTTGCTGGGGCAAACGTTCTGGCCAGACACGATCTGCAGCCGAGGAGGACAGCCAACAATCAGTGGAGTAATCCTTATGCTGCCATGATCCTGAGCTAAATACTGCTCAGCACACCCCTAAGCACAGTTTGTTAACATGCTGAACTAATTACAACACTCACTTTTGTGACTGACAGGGCACTAAGTTCAAAACCAGAGCTCCCTCAACCCTCCCACCCCCAACACCACTGCTACGGTATCTTTCCTCTGAAAAAATACACTATACAACTGTTCAAGGCATCTGAACATTAATCCAGAAAGAGTGTACCAGTAATGTAGTCAAGAAGGACCACATTTTCTTCTCCATTACTCTGGGGTGATGGCACTGAGCTCTGGCTTGCTTTGGCATACACAGTGCAAGAATTAAGTGTGCAATTACCACAGCTGGGAGAGTTCTGATTCTTATGAATCTCACTTTTCTGACACGTTTCCTGGAAAGAACTAGTTTCTGAGAGTACATTTTTTTGGCCACAAATCTATGAATTATATATCCTGTATTGTATCTTACAAAAAAAATTTTTTTGGGATTCAGTAGAGCTTTTCATAATGGCTTTTTGTGCAGCTTTTCAAGTGCTCACAAATGTGTAAAACATCAAGGCACATGTGTAATTTTACACAGTTGTGTAGTCCCAGGGAAAATGCTTTCAGGACTGAGTTTCAACGAATACTCTGAAGGAAACAGGAGAAGTAACTATGGATACAAATCAGCCAATACAATAAAATAAAGACAAATCTTTGTTCCTTTCCTCTCCAATTTCTGTTAGTTAGGCCAACCTTTGGAAGCAACATTTAAAGATTCGATCTTTTCATTTAGGGGCATGACTGTAATGCTGGTTAAAGACTGTAGCTGCACATTGCCTACTTCTATCTGTTTGTCTGTATGAAATTCCCTTTTCATGTACTTACTGTTAAAGAATATATAGCTGGCTCCTTATTATCAAGGTCTCTTTCCAATGGACAAAACTTCTGGTACATTGAACAGTTTTTATCCCACAGAACCGGAGGTTTCAAAACATATCCACAGCCACCGTTAGCCTCAAACATTGCTGCATTGAGTTGCAGAGGAAGATCTGCGAAATTAAGGCAGCCAAAACTGACTGAGGGCAATGGTACAATGGAAAAACTGTAACAGTGAAGACATGTCTGAAGTATCTTAAAAAAAATATTTTAGTTGTGTACTATTCCTGATTTTCAGAACTAGCTGTGATTTATGTATCCAATCTATCCAGCAATTACACAAAACTCTAAGAACAGTTCATTCTTTTCCTTTCCATTGTCTTTATTGAACTGTAGGGCTTGCCTACACCAGTTCTCTGAGAAGGTTCCAGGAACGTGTCCTGAACTGCAGAATGAAAGAGCATTGTAGATGACCTAATGGGTCCCCCATCAAAAATGTGAAGGAACACAAGATAGGATAGCAAATATTCCAAAAATGTTTGGATCAATCAACATTAAACCAGCATCCAAGGCAGCACTTCCAAATGAAAAATAGTTCAGTATCTTTTTATGCTTGAAATTATCAGAAAGGGGTAACAATTACTTGAACTGGGAGAAAAAAAAACAACCTTCAGCAATAAAATAGATACAAAAAGGGAAGTGTTGCTGTCCGGGCATTTCTGGATTATCAGGGGACCTGGTGCATTGTCATAAAGCTCCTGGACTCTGAGGTCTCTGCTCTCAAGCACCAAACTGTTGTGGTATGAACCTGCTTTTGCTGGGGGTGCAGATACAGGAAGGTCCCCTCAGGAGAGCAGGGAAACACCAACAGGAAAAATACAAATTCATGACTTAAACACTTCTATCACATTTCAAACGTACTAAAACCTGTGTTTCTGCAGCCTTACCGTCTGTCTGGTAGTTCAGGGCCACGAGCTGCACACCGTGGAGCCAGAAGATGAGGGGGTGTGGGTTGGAGGAGTCGATGCGCGTGGCGGCGGGGTAGGTCCTCAGGAGCTGGCAGGTGGTGTGCTGGATCAGCTTCTGGGAATAGCGCCTGCAGAGCCGCTTGGCAGCGTTCTCGTTCAGGGAGGAGATGTGGTAGCACTTGGGCGTCCTTATGATGGCGCTGAGGGAAGCTGAGGAGTTGTAAGGAGAGCAAGGGTCTTCCCACGTCTGCCGCATGGCATCAAAAGGACCTGGGAAATAAACAGGGCCCTCAAGGTACAGCTGCAGATCCAGAGACTCCAAAAATGCAATGTTTTCTAGAGGAGTATGCGTGTGTGTGCTTTGGTTGTGCCAGAAAAACGTGATCCTGGAAAATGACACTACTCAGGGCAAGTGTCACAGTCTTGTGACACAGTAAGAACAATCCATGAGAGGAAACACAACATCCAAGTATTGAGATAACACCATGATTAGGTGTGCTAACAACCATTTTCATAAATAAACACCTAATTGGCATTTGCCTGAATAAAATAAAGGAATAAAATTTCCTTCTTCTCGTTTATATATTTTCCATGAGGAAGAGAGGCAAGACTGCAAGCCATCTGCTAATTTTCCAAACAGACAGTCTACAGAGGCTGCAAAAGTTAGGAGAAAAAGGCAGCAAAAAACTTATATGCTTTGAATTAGGCACCACGCTTCTTCACTTTTAGGACACTGATTTCTAGAAGGAAATCTCTCCTGTCTGCTGCAGTCATGCCCTTGGGCTACATGGAATACAATCCTCCCTGAGCCAGAAAATTAGTAAAAAATATCTGTTTATGGCAATCACTTGAAAGGCAGGGGATCTGGGTCTTATTCCTGCTCCAGAACTTTTCCTGTACTTTCTTTGTATTTCTTTACATCTGTTCACAGGCAGACTCACAATTTCCAAGTTCACAAACTGAATCACCTGCAGAGTCTAATTTGCACAATTACACGTTTGGACTTGGCTGAATTTTAGGCCACTAAGTTCTAGTTCAGACAGTAAAAATACTTTTCTGGACCAGCTCAACAGTCCTGGCATTCACTTGTACTTTGAAAATATTCACTTATATCTTTAAAAATATAAACTTTAAGATACTTAAAATGTACATTAGCTTTGAATTGTTTATGATTTAGGGTAATCATATTTCTGATCAAGTAATCCTAATATTCCAGACTCGCCACTTCAGTTATAATAGTGGTAGTGCAATAGCTGCTGTGCTAACAAAAAAACCATTCCAAAGTTGAACAGTTTACACATTGCAAAGTATTTGATCTTTAACAACTTGGTCTGGTACACGTGTTGGATTACAGTGGCATTCCACGTGACTGGTGAAAGAAGATGCTAACTTTACCTTTTCCAGATGCTTTGGCAAGAGCAGCTGACTCCCCAGGGCTCAGCCTGCCAGGATTGTTGCCAAAAATGGACTTCCTGCTTTTTCTTTCTTTTCCTCTGCTAGAGCCAGATGGGTTTAGAGTTGACAAGCCTGTTCCCATAAACGTAAAATAAGTGAGCCAAAAAACATGACCAAGAGGGCATGACATTTTCCACCATATTTTACATTATTTTTGAAGGCATGAATACTTCTGTTATATAGCACACAGGACAAGCAGTGTATTTTTCTCTACAATTTAATTTTAACATCTATACATATATACACAATTTTATATATGTACACATTATGTATGGTTTTATATATAATACATATATGTATGCATTTATATAATGTATATAGAAACCCATATGAAACAATACAATATACAATTCTTTCTCTGCAATATAACTTTTCTCCACTTTACTTTTTGGCTTTAGGAAGGTAAAGGCTTTCTCTCAAATTACTAAATGGTCTGAATTGATATTAAAAAATCTGATACTAGAAAGTAACTGTCCTAATGTATTCATCCTAGGAATAATTTAAAAAAATAAAAATCTTTTCTACAGAAGCAATAAATCTGTACAGTAGTGAGTATCATTAAATTCATCTAGGTTATAATACCCATATAATTAAATAAATGCAAGGTTATGATTTAAAGACATAATATAGCATAACACAACATAACAATATGTCCAAATGCTGCCAGTTAAACATTTTAATTTCAAAATGTTTTCGGAGTCATCTTTTTCTGTTTATTTGTATTTCATTGTTGGGAAATAGTTAGGTGTGCAAAATCCATTATGTATTTAATGGCCAATATGTACTAGGAGTGGAGCTGGAAAGCTCTAGTACAGCTATTATTCAAACTTGTGCATTCTAAAAATGTAATCATTAAAATCATGACCTGAATCCTGGTGAAGTAAACAGACTTAATCCCCCTTAAAGTGGGATTTCTGTTTGCTTGGAGAGAGCACACAGCAGATCAGAACTGAAGTGCACAATAATTATTCTGACACCCACAGCAGCGAGATGTGGGAGGCTCTCAGAGACCCAAGATGTATTTGTGATATAGAATGTAACAAAGCAAATATACTGTTATATGCCTAACTGCAACTCCTAAAATGTTCCACATTAATTCACATCAATTCACACCTGCCTAAAGACAGTTCTGGATTTAACACTAATATTTCAAATACAAATGTAAATCACAAAGAGGATTGAAGAGGATTCTGATTGAAGTCTGCCCACAGCTGCAAATTTTCTACTCTCAATCTTTATGGCATGTGTACATGTACTTACTAAAATTATGCATGAGTCTCAATGGAACTGCTCGGGTTAGTAAAATTCAGAATATACATAAATGTTTTCCACACTGGAGATGTATTGCCTCTTTAGGCCAAAGCACATAAACCACAGAAGATGGTAGAAACTGGGATAAGGAATATGAATTGACTAGAAGAATGAGGAGTTATGCACTGTGTGCTTCCAACACTATTTAAACCCAGTTTTCAATGGATCAAATGGATTGGGCAAGTAAGATTCAGGTTTCAAAATCCTGTTGTGGAGACAGTCACTGAGGAAACAAACTAACCTCATAAATCACCAGAGAGTGCAGTGCAGAGCCCTAGGGCTGACTGAACCCAGCATGATGGCCACAGGGCACACTGCAGCTGGGAATTTCCTTTCAGTCTTTCCCATGCTTTGCATGCTACACATCTCTTCCCACAGACAAACGCCATTTTTCATTCCAATTTAAACTTAATTTTAAAATACAGTTTTGCCAATTTATAGAATCATCAATTTGCAAAGTAACAGAGGTTGACAAGGATATGGAATTCACCTTGTCCAACTCTCTGGTCAAAGTAGGACCAGCTTAGATCCCACCATACTGCACATAAATCCCACTGTACTACCACAGTGTCAGAGTAAATGTTTTGTGTTTCCCTACAACCCCTGTGCCATGCTCTTTGAGTTACAGAATTTAGTGCTTATCTCGTGTTAGATATAAGCACATTGCTTATAGACTTAATCCAGGGGATTGCAAGCTTCCCTGCCCTTCTCCTTCTCACCATACTAACATAACAGGTTAAACTGTAATTGTCACCTTCTCACCGTGTGTTTCAGACCAACAGAAAGTCTGCAAGTTTCCAGACCTTAAAAGGGAATTTACAACATTTTTACATGTAGGGTGCCCCTTTTTATGTTCACTTTAATTTCTTGAAAAGTGATACCATAGGGGCAGATAATCTGATATGCTGGAGATGGTGACCAAATTTCATGCTGGTGAGCTCAGGTGACTCCCTGCTCCCTCCACTTGATTGTGCACATCCTGCTTCTATGTACTCAGTTTCTCTACTCATTGTGTAACGATCTCAGCACTAAGGTGATGAGCCATGTGCCAGGAACAGTGCTCAGGGGTGCCCCACTGCCCTCAGCTTGGGTGACCCCAGAAAACAGACCTCCAGCCTCTCGGATAATAGCGGAATGATATTCAACACACTGAAATTCAAGTTAAGCAAGGACCGTAAGGTCAAAGAGAAACAACAAGAAACAACAAGAGCCATGGTGGGTTCCTTGTTACCAGAGCTTTTATAAACAACAAATGTTATTTTCTCCACATGATAAATTCTGTTTTGACCAGGGAACACTTTGGGAAGTCTGTGTTACCCAGTAGGTTAGGGTAAGTGAACATTATGGTCCTTGTGCTTTTTTATAGTCACAAATCAGTGATTAACATTCAAGGATGTAGGCAAGTGTAAACACAGAACAAAAATATATGAAGACAGGAGAAATAAAGTATTTACACCATTGATCAGACGCTGACATGAATTCTGCCCTCCCTGTTTCCAAAACTGTTGCATTTCCTGAGCTGGTTAGAAACACAGGCACTAGAGCTATGTTAAAGGTGGATCTGGCTGGCTGCCTGTATCGTCGGCTCAGCTCGCCCCAGCACCTCAACAGTCTTGTGGGTTTTTGATCACCCGAGAGTGCTAGCGTGTCGATGGCGGTGGAAAAAAAGGAGGGAATCTTCCCAAGGTTCAGCAGCGAGGGGTTTATTGGGGGACCCCCGGGGTGGGGTCCTTCCTCAGCAGCTTCTGCCTCGTGGAAAAGACCCCGACCCCCGGGGAACAATAGCTTTTAAGGGGGAATTCAAACATAGGAATGTTTACAATTACAAACCAATAGGGAAATCTTGGGGTACAGTGAAAAGCAAAACAAACATACACAAGAACCAGTCAGAGGAAAAATAGGAGGGGGAAATCCTGATTTTGCCCAATCACCCCACGTCTCTCTAGGATTTTTCCAGAACTCTGGGAGAGGCTCTGAGATGATTGACAATATCAGGGGTTATTCAAATTAGGATGGGCAAAAACAGTATTGAGACAAAACAAGGGTTACAGGGCAGAAACCGTTTGAGGTGAACTGCAGGGCATTAACTGAAAACAGAAGGTGGACTGTGGGCAGTGGCTGAACAAAAAATGTACAATGAACTCAACTTAACTTACAGATTAAACCTTATAAAAATGCACCCCCACAGAGCTACATAGTCATGGATCTGCCAGCCCTGTTCCCATCATTAATGTGCAACACTGGGGTAGGGCACTGCACCACGTCTGGGCCCTCTGGGTGAGCAGAGGAACCCAAGCAGTGGCATGGTGGCCATGGAAGCCCACATTACCTCAGAGGAGGCAGTGTTTGTCTCAAAGGAGACAAAGTTTGTTGGAAAAGTAATTTCTACAGCTTTATGCGTTCATCTGTGAAAGGAGATAATTTTCTTAATTGTTCTATTCATGATCCCTTTAAAGCAAGAGGAAGAAATCTGAGAAGGAAAGCAGGTATTTCTTTAATAACCAGTATTACATTAAAAATTAAATATTCCAAAATTTTCTTAGAACATCAGAATTTTTTTATGTGTCAAAATGCCTGAAACAACCCAAACTATCCCCGCTTAATCTTGAATATCTTTCTTTAAAAGAAAATATTTTACTTAAAGATATCTCATTGCAGATTTCATTAAAAAGAGTATCAGATTTGAATTTTTAGAAGTCATTATTTTTACAAGTGACACCTACAATTTTTAAAGTTATAAAAGATTATAAAAGAATGTCTGTCCATTTTTCAGCATGTTTATCTTGCCTATCTGACACTATTTTATGTTTGGTTAGCTTTTCTAATCTGATTATAGTTCTGTTTGTATAAGATCATGATTTGGCAGAATTGCTAATTTTTCCACAGAGAGTCATTCCATTAAAGACCAGATTTTTCATTCAAAACATTAAACATATCAATAAACAATTAATTCTCAATTTAAAAGTATTTATGTAGACAGGATGAGCCAAAATATACCCAGCCTCATATTTCAGTACTGAACAAATGCCTGTCAGTGATCTCTTTAGTTACTCCTTCACCTTTTCTCTGCAAAATTATTCTTCCTACTGCACACAAGATGATTTTCCTATTTCCATAACTGCTTCCATGAAGAGTGAGTGAGAGTGTACAAGCAGCTGCACTCACACACTCCATGAAAAGGTGCTTTACCCCTGCAAATGGCTCTTCCCCTGTCCACTTGGGAAAGAACAGAAAATGCAGCTGTAGGCAAAGGTGGAACACACTAAAGAGAGATCACCTAAAGAAATGTGACACACTCCACCTTCAAGGTCTTAAGAAGATCTTCCTTCTTAATTCAGTAGGTCCTTACATGGAAACTCAGAGCTCTTAAGATAAAGCTTTCTGTCATCTGGCATTTGGCAGTGAAGCAGTTGTCTAAGTTGTGAAGACTGGCAAATTTCACTTTTGTAAACACTTTAATATGACAAACAGTATGTATTCACATAATTTATGAACACTACTTCTCAGCCAGGAGCTGCTATTATGAAGACTACCAAATCACGAAGAACGAACCTCCTCAACAACTTCAAACTAATTCAAAACATAAACATAATGTCTCCAGGAATTAGAAAGCTTAAAGCACTAAAACAGGGCACTGTACTTACCCGGGAACTTTACAGCTTGACAGTAAATGACAAGATCTGATAGCTCTGGGGCTATTTGTCTGCTTTCCTTTTTATTTTGTGGAAGATAGAATTCTTCACCCAGCTCCATGTCATAAACCTGAGTGACAACACCAAGAACATTTAATAATAGTTTTCGTGAATGTGGAAGAACTCCTGCATATCTTACTTATGTCTTTGAAATATTTTATCTCTTTCTTCCTATATGGTTTCTGTTCTCACCCAACAAATCTCCCTCCCGTGTACACATTTCTGATCAATACCTGTTACTGATTCTGCAGCAGTGTGTAAAGGCCTTATTCAGAGTCAATTCTACAAACATTCAGACAAAATACATCCGTGTTGAGAAGAATCTACAATACACTAAACAGCAATACACTGCTTCCTTTTTCAGATGGGTTAATAAGAGGTGCTGTGATTATCTGATATCATATTGTGGTATTTTAAACCTATTTTGAAACACAAAGATGCTGAAGATTCAGATTAAATCTTCAGTTCCATCAATATTAATTTGCAGCCGAGCAGCCTATATATACTATAACCTTTCAGGACTTTTCTTGCACAGTATGTTGAGCAGTTGCTCTCCTTGTCTATTTTCTCTGGTGTCTTTCCATGCTTTCTATTGTTTCTCTTCATTAAAGTGCATTTGTTATCTGATGTCTCAGTTACCCAAACTGTCCAAATCCTTTTGAACCTGGTTATATATCAAAGTGCAGCAGAGAAGAAAGTGGGAAAAAGCAGAACTACCTTTCCTTTATTATTGTAAGTAGCACAATCAGCCTTCTTTAGTCGTTTGGCAGTCTCTTCATTATATTCAAATTGCAGTTTATCACTTGATAATTTATTCTCAGGTCGGTCTTCAAGAATATTATCTAAAAATTAATGTGATTTTAATAAATACAAAGCCAAACAATTTCACTTGGAAATTTAATTTGAATTAACAATATTTGTGGACAGTGCTGTGAATTTTACATGAATAATCAGATGCTAAAATAATGCATTTACTGGTCAAAGCATCATCCTCTAGTAGTAACCTCCTATTTAAAAATTTAAACCTTAGGTTTGGTTAAGACATTGCCCTTACTTTAAAGCCCATCCTTTTGGTGCTCAGAAGACCTTTAAAATCAAACTATCTAATGAATTAAGATTGCCATCTGAAAACAACTGATATTCCTGAATGACTAAAGAATGCTAAAGTCCAAGCCTAGTTAACCCCATCAAATATGTACACGTTTTGTACAGCGAGTTTTGGCTTTCCTCTCCTTACTTTCACCATGCACAAGTACTTTTTACATCTATAGAAATACCTTTTCAAAGCTACATATTTTTCAGAGAATAGTATGCCTAATAATGATGTGGTCTTTCTGGACCAAAATATTGCAGTTGTCACAAAAGGAATGGTTTCAATTTATTCCTGATATTCCTGATGCTTTGACCATATTCTTTTTATGCATAAGAAGTGTCACACATGCAGGCTTCTAGCAGTTCCTGACCAGTTAACAATGCCATATAAGAATATCTGTTTGCATTTATAATATGAAGTAGGAACTATATATTCACACTGTCACACTGAACAGGCTGAAGATGCAGTGCTGATTTTCATGCAGTTAAAATGCTCAACCAAGTGGCTTTTACCTTCCTGGCTGTTAGGAGCAGGAGAAGCATTAAGGACATCAGCTACGGGGAAATGAGTCAGAGAGGGAATAAGAGTAAAGGGAATTAAGATTTAGAGCCAGAGAAATGCAAAGTAAGTGTCAGTTGTAAAACTACTAGCCTTATGCAAAAATCTATCGGTAAGAAGAATAAAACTGAAAGTTTACAGACCATTATTTAGATTAGTTTTAACAAAATATTAACATAATTAAAAGACCTCAAAGAATAATCATTGTAATGAAGTAGTAAACCATGCTGCAGATTCCTTCATATACTGGAAGGTGTGAAGGTTTCTTGCTAGCTTCAGATTTCTCAAACCTTCTCTTAACTAGAACAGTGCTCCAAAATCACTTACTGCAATCAGTTTTCAAAATTTTCTGGGCAAGTCTGTTAGCAAAGATTTGAGTTTTCACAGCAATTTACATCTACACCATCTCCACCCTGTTCCTCACAAAGAGTATGCTCAAGTAGCCAGCTAGGCCAACTTTCAGGCAAAACACAACTGAAGGCAGCACTGACATCAAACTCATAAATAACATTGCTATTCCACAAGCAGTGTCAAATCTTGAACTGCATTCATTAATTTTGTGACTATTTTTTAAATCACTAAACACAGAAGTGAGTAATGTAAGCAAGAGACCCCCAAAAGAAGTCCTGTGCTGCAGGACATGTTTGAGCCTTACATCTTCTCTGAACATGACACCTAGAACCTAAAGGGGCCCCCACCAGAATTAAAGATGCAGCAAGTGAAGTACTTCACTGTTCACTCAGGAGAACAACCCCAGCAGTGTCAGACCAGTTGTCCATCTAGCCCAGAATTCTCTTTCTAACGGTGGCAATAGAGCAACAAGCCACTAATCACCACCCCAACAACCACAATTGCTGAATAATAGGGATGATGTTGGACAAAATACTGCTACCTATAACATTTGCTTATAAATCTGTCCATGAATTTGTCCAATCCTTTTTTATTTTTTTTATATGTTGATGCCATTTGGCTCTAAAATTTCCCATGGCAGCACATTCCAGAAGTTTACTACCAGCTGCACAAATAAATATTTTACCTGTTTTACACTGATCTTCCACTTGTTTTACTGAGCACCTCCTAGATCTAACAAGTAATATTCTGTGCTTCCCTTAATCCACCACTTCATGACTTAGCAAACCTGCTTCCAGTTCACCCCTCAGTCCTCTTCTCTACCAGCTGAAGAATTTCAGCCTTTTCAGACTCGTGCAAGGACACTGCTTACCCAGCTCATTCCTGAACTAGAATATTCATGTCTTATTACTACAGCTCTAACAAAACCACTGTAACAAACAAACAAATAAACAAATATAGTTACCATCAGAGAGAGATTCATAGTCATAGTCATATTCATCCTCTTCATCTTCTTCCTCTTCATTGGTAGGTGTGGGGTTGCTAGTACCATTGCTAGCCTGTGCTTGCAAATGTGCCAGCTGGTGAGCCTACAACAACAGAAACACTTACTACTTTATTGCTAAGTACTTTTAAAAAGAAAAAGAGTTTTCATCACTGTTTGCATCTTGTTTTGTTTATTTGAAAGCACTGAATACATTAAATGAAAAATAAGTAAGATTGTCAAGATCAAGCTAAAATACCACTTCAGAGGTTTGAATGTAAAGAGAACTCACATTGCAAGAAAAACAGTAAGGTAAGAAACTTAATTAATTATGGGAAAATGTACAAGTTGCACATCATTCAAGACTGCCTTTTTCCGATCTGAGATATGCTATTTCAGAAACAGTTAAATACTTTTTCATAAGATGGTGAATATTCATATACTGGTATGATCAGTGTGATTGACTCATCTGATAACAAGAATTTACGTCTAATGAGATTGTGCTTACATTTTGGGTAATGGCAATTAGTTTTCAAGGATGCAGTCAAACTGCTGACTAACCACAGACATTATTAGATTGAAGCTACTTGAGATGCACCTGTAATTTTTAGAAATCAAAGAAAATCTCACATGGGAATAAACAGTACTTGAGTAGCAGATTACCCCACCAAAAGTCAATAAAAACTCAAGTATTTGCCTGACTTGAATTTGAAAAAACAAACAAAGCTGAACTCTACCAAAAATTACTACACACTGTAAATATACACACATACTCAATGCATATCCCTACTTCTCAATAAACATGAATAGCAGATGTTACAGCCTCAGAGAAAAAGATTCATTTATGTTTGTCACACAGGGCATGTGGTGTTAATCATAGTATTATGAAGTTTTATAAAACTAATACACACTAAAATTTATTTAAGCTGTAGCTATAATTTGCTATATGTGTTGTCTACTTATTTGAAAGCACTGCAATCCACTGTGAGTTTTCCAAGCATGAATGTGTATTAGATTATTCTGCTGTACATATGGGATTAGCAAAAACTTCAAACACAAATGAACTATTTCTAATGAGAGTTGGGTCTCACTGCTTGCTGTTAAGGAAGGACTTTACCTTTTGTTTCAATATATCCACTGGTGTTTGATGCGCTTTCAGCTTCTTGTTTTTAAGCAGGATTTTTCTTCTCAGTTGGCCAGGGGAAGGCAGCATGGGATCATCAGAAAAGTCACTCTCAAATAAAAACTTCGTCACCAACTTCTCTCCAAACACACTCTGAAATATCAGGACCAGGTGATGTATTATGGCAAATCCCATGGCATGTGCCTGGATAACAATAATTCCCCTCAGCTGACGGCCTACCTTGAAGATCTCGGCCATCTTGCGCTGCTGGGGCAGCGAGCAGTGGTTCTCGATGGAGATGATGACCGGCATGTCGGACGTGATGAACGCGTTGCGATCGATGGCCTCAACCACCTCCTGTGAGAGACAGAGGGGCTGAAAGAACTGGGAGCACTCTGCAGCCTTCAGGTAACCTACTCTGAGCTGACAGGGGACACATCTGCTCTCCTCTGTAAGAAGGAAGAGGCCACAGTGTGCTTTCAAAGCAAGAGGGCATCTTGGTACCACACAAATGGTAACACCTTGTCCTTCAAACCTACTTTTGTTATTTATGTAACAACAAAATGACAGAAAATTACACTACATATGCTACAAAAACTAAATTGAAAGCATATTTACTGCTGAGAATTTAATGTCTGACATAATCTATAGTTTATATTCTACTAGAATTTAGCCCATTAGAATTTGTATTTTTCTACTAGGCAATTATTTTTTCCCTTTGTTACACAAAAAATAACTTCTCTTTTTTTGTTGTTGTCACGTGCAATTACCAGCATACCTTAAAAGAGATCTTTGTAGTAAGAGTGTGCCCATGATAAATGATAGGCATCCCATCATCACCATCCCAGCAGTCCAATTCTACGCTTCTGCAGCCTTGTAAAAGAACCTACAATGCAATGGAACAGTGTAAGCACAACTAAGCCACAGCATCATGCCATCAAAGCAGAAAGCAGAGATGGCAGAGCTGAATGAAAGCCCAGTGATTCAGCAAAATTGCTGCAAAGAGCAATCTCTGTGAAGCAAACAGCCACAGAAGGTACAGTCCCCAAATAATGCATTCCCTAACTGAATTCCTTATTTCCCATTGAAAAAGAATGGGAAAAATTAAGCAAAGCATGTATTTTCTTGGAAGAATTACCATAAAGCTTTGAGATTCATGGTATCATACAAGACACATTGAATGTGTTTGCAAAAGGTGGTTCTTACTGTATAGCTTAATTTTCTGAGAGAGGAAAAGCATTCCCATATTTCTACCTGCAAAAACAGCTATAAAGCAACATGGCAATTTATTTCAGGTTACTCCCATGACAGCTTATGGGGAAAGCACCTGAAGTTTGTTTTCTGGGTTTTAAAATTATAGTTAGTTGTATAAATAAAAGACAGACTGAAAATGAAGTCTTAAGAAACTTCTATCAGGACAGTTAAAATGGAAATGTGCCAGGCCATCTTGATCAAATGTTAAGCTAATTTACAGCCATCAATTCATTCATCAATTATTCATTTATTTATTTTAGAAAGCAATCACTAGAAAAACCAACGAAGGAAGCAGAGGAAGGAAGAAGGAAGAGATGAGCTAACCCATCTTTTGGTAGCTCAGTTTATTATTGCTACCAGTATTTAGCATGCCTGTCATCTGTACTACAATTCAGTATTTTACTGAATAGAAAGATCTCAACAATCAAACCCATTTCCAGCAAAACCATTCATGAAAAAAGAAGAAATTACTTCTGCTCAAAACCTGAGTAATTTGATTTCAGACAGTTGTGTCCATAGCTGGCACTCCACCACTTCTGTGAGAGCCAGACATACTGAGCCAGAACCAAGTGCCTCTTCAGCTGGCAACACTACTTGAGGGACAGGAAGAAGCTTTTCTTAATCATGCACACTTTGAAGGCAGTTGATCTCTATCTCACTTCCCATCTATTACCCACACAATACTAAGATCACTGTGCAGTGCTACTACAGGAACCTCTGCAATTGCACTCCTCACTGCATTCATGTTATTCAGGATTTCCTAACAGAGCCTCACCTCTCTGTCTATAGCCCCAGCTGAAGGAGCACATGGGACACCAGATGAGTCCTTTCTCAATGGTGAGTCATTAACTCTCAGCATAAGGAAAGCACTACTGACAGGAAGTTTGATGCTTTCTCCAGCATTTTGTAAACACACAGACATACAAATATATATATGCAAACAAACTCAGAATTGAAAGCCCAAGGGAGAAACTGTGCCTTCCCTGATCACCAACCATCAGGCATAAAGTCTAAAAACTGTAGAATATTCCTAGAAGTAACATTTTTAGAAGCTATAGTTCTATTTGAAATTTGTCTTTGCAGTGCAATGTACAGTATTTCAGTAGCGTTTTTGACATCTGAATGAACTAAAATATTAGATCAGTCTTTCCTGTGGGAAAGTCTAATTTTAGTAGGTTGGGTCAGACCGACTGGTGTCTAAATGCTATGAATCTTAAACTAAATCCATTTTTTTGCCTTAGAAAAGGCATTTGAGCACAACTGTGCTTGCAGGCAGCTTTCCCACACATCATGTTTTCCAACGTTTTGCAAGCAGGGGTTTAGAATATTTAGATTTTCAAAGCAAAAAGGTCATGTTCCTGAAACTTGTCAGTAAAACAAACAAGTTCATGTTGAAAGCTATACAGCAATCCAATCCTGCATACCTGGCTGTAGAGCTCAACCGAGGACTCCCCCTTAAGCTGATGGCCAGTAAGGTAAGTATTGTGTGAGGATTCTATGTAGTAATATGAGAGAGGAAAGTGCAAGTCCTCAGGATTCTCCTGTGATTCATCATTTTTGGAGGCAAAGTTGTCTTTATCCATCAAAAATCTAGAAGTGAGAAGATGTGAGGAAATTTTATGCTGTGCTGAGCATTTTGTGACTCTCCAAGAAACATCAATACACTGGTATCATCTTTTTACATATATATATAGATATATATATATAAATTAGCATGTAAGTAATTACCTTGCAAATCCTTCAAAAGATAGCAGCCCCTGCTGGCACATGTTCACACTAGGTTCAAATTTCTATAGGAGGAAGAAATCAAAGATATATATAATAACAGTTCTTAGAAATATGTCTTTGTCATGTTTTTATATGTAGTCTGCTCATAGCACTAAACAGTTAGTATGCAAACACAGTCTTTTGTGGATGAAGTAGTCAGGTGCCTGCAAACTGTGTTTTACAAATAACTACACAAACATACTAAAATCATAACCATAAATCAAAGAACCATTCAGGTTGAAATGGATGTTGTGAGATCACCTAATCCAACTTCCTGTTCAAAGCTGAGAAAGCAATTAAATTGAAATTAAGAAAGATTTATGGTCAAGTGGCCTACTCCTATCTAGTATGCTTAAAAACAACATACCACCATCTCAACGAGAGTTGTGGTATCCCAACTTGAAGTTTCTTTAGAATTTCTGTCTTTTAAACTCTGCAATTCTATCTTATAAGTTGATAATTATATATAGTTTTTAGCCTTTGTTAACTGCTAAATGGGGGCTTAGTTTTGGAGTATATTAATTACGCATGCTTGCAGGAATAAAAATTTTTCTACACATTTTCTAAAATCTTCAGCCATGGTACATAAGGGAATAAAATGTCCAAGTTTGCTCTGGATATTTATGGACATCCAGAAAATTTTCTAGCCCAAAATAAAGATAGTATGAAATTTTAAAGTCAAGTAAACTGTAGAGACAATATCAGTGTGAAAGGAAATATCCACACAAATGCTATTCTGAACAGCACACAACATTAATGGGGAAAATGGAAGTAACAGGAATTCTAGTAAAAAGGAAATGCAAGATATTTGTATTACAGACCTGGATAATACTGAGGATTTCATCATAGGTGCAGTGTTCTCCTTGGCAATTCACTAGGAAGTCATTCAGCTGCTGGATTCCTACTCCAAATACTCCCAGTGATGTGCTTTCAACTCCAGTACCATTGGTTACAATGCTGGCAGCAGCAATGGCATCAGATATTTGCCTTTGGTTGTCTGATAGCTGCTGCCTGCTCTTAATGAACAAACCAAGGTCTGAAACATTTCTAGTCAACAAATCTTAAAAGAAAAATGAGGAAATAAAAATATAAGCAAAACAATTATGTCTATTATATATCCTGTATAGAATATAATGTAGTACACAATACACTCAAGTATCTCACTGGGTGTTTTAGCACAGTAAATTTGACACAGTAAATTAGAACAAAACCATCTTGTTTGTACTCACTAATAAAAGAACATTAAGCATGCATGTGAGTGGACTGCAGTTGTCCAATTACTCTGAACAAAATCCTGGAACCTTTAACATGGATTCACAGCCTACTACACACCCAGGACTCTTCTGCTCCCTCTCACCACCACAAACAGCCTCAAAGCCTTTCCTTCACTGTGTGCAACCCCACACCCTTCCTGTCCAATCACCCTTTATCCTCTTCCAGTTTCATATGCCAATAGTTCTGCACCCTCCCCACAAGCTGCTTGGCAGAAAGACTGTTTTCTTTACATGTGGCCAAAGTCCCAGACTGAGATTAAGGTAACTGTGGAATGTAAAGGGGAACAGAGGCTTCCATCCCCTTTATCCCATATAAAGCAGCTCCACTAGGAAACTAGATAAGAAAAAAACAGCCAAATGTGACACAGGGCACAGGCTCCTCACTTCTCCTCCCTATATTTGCCCAGCGTTTTAGCCCTTCCAGGGCTCCTGCAACCTGTACAGATCCCTGGGCTCAGCCATTTAGCAACAAGTTTTATTCCTCTGCCAATACCAGTCACAAATGTATCTGGCTAATGGAAAGCTGGAATATTTTTCTTTCCCCTCATTTTTGTCTTATATCCTGCTAACTAGGTATTAGTGGAGGCATGGCAGCAGTCCTCTACTTAAACTTAGAACTGATAATGAGACTGACTGAGACACATTTTATTAAGGCAAATAACTGAAGTTGCTCAGCAGTTTAACAGCTGCATTTTTCTCTTTAACGAACCTAAATCAGGCTGGAATCCACTGCTATTTTCATCAATTTTCAAATTGGTATAAAGAGGAGCAGGGTCTAAGCCAGATCGATTGCAAGGCACAGCATAAACATCAAAAAGGTCCTTCAGATCCTTGCGGCTACGGACACTGCAAAAAGAGTGGAAAAGTTCAATTTTTGCTCTTTTATAAACATGGATGAATTAAATTAGTACAGAAAAAAGATCTTTTACCTGAAAGATTTGAAGAGCTCTACAAATTCCACAAAAGTCATGTTACTATCAGACACCATGAAGTTCTGAAATCCCTTCATTCCTCCTTTGACACGGCCATGCCAGCTACTGCTGCTCCACGTGCTAAATCAAAAAAAGACTGCTGTAGTTTGGTTACATTAAACTTCTACTTAATTGAAATATTATGCATTAGTGTATTAACAGTTTATTTGTGCTCTCCTTAATGCATTTATTACCAATATCCAGAAGAAGCAAATAAAGCACCATCTTATAAGATGCATGTGGGTTTTTTACCTTCTTGCTTTATAGCAGCTATTTTTTCCTTCAAGACAACTGCAGACTTTACCAGAATGGAAAACATGTATTATGCAATTTAAAACGTTCATGTGGAAAAAGGCCTGATGAACATGGCACAAATGAAAGCACTTATTTTCCTTTAAAGAAAACAATGCCACTATTTTTGTAATGCAGGCTGTGTATAAGGTTCATTGAAGACGAAATAATAAAATAGATTGCTCTGTAACTGCAATCATTAATCTAAGTTGTGCAGCTGAACAAGGTTTTTGAAGTAGAACCAGCACATTTCCAAAAGTCACATCCCAAAATCTTTAGACTTCTAGAGGATTTACACTGCTAAGCACCGTTAGGCCCTGACTTGAGCAGGATAAACAAGTCCTTAGGGAACTACATGGAGTAACTTCCAATGAGGGGCTAAACTCCTGAGCCCCTTCCTGGGCCTAAACACCAATGAACACATATTGCAGGAATGGGATCTGCCAGCAACGGCATCCTGGAAGGGGCAGGATCTAAGCAACAAGACAAATATCAAGAATTATCTAGTTTAAACCATAATTAACTGCACAAGTTACAGTATTTCCTTCAAAATATTAGACCACATGTCAGATTTTATTGCTCTGTAATGTTCAAAGATACAGAGAGCCACTCTTTTATGAATTCTGCCATCAGGTTCAGTACAAATAGTTCTGACAACTGTGATGGAAAAACAGGAGCAGCTTGTTGTTCAGTATTCCTAAAGACATGCCTGCAAGCAGGTGACTTTCTACACAAATATGCTGGACCAGATCCCTGAGTTTACTCCTGGCATGGGATGGATGCATGCAACTGAAAACAAAATGTGATTTAAAAGTATTAAAAAATACCATCTATTTTAGCTGATAATATTCGATTTGTTTGACATCACTATGGCAAGTACTGACATACCTCATATAACTTTTTTTAGCTAAAATAATTCCTACCATTTTTATCAGACAGGAAAAATAAACCACGATAAGGAAAGTCTCAAGATTCCAGAAAACAGACTGGAACTGCAGAACACCAAATGGGAGACCAAGAGCAGAAGAAAATGCTCAGCATTTCACCCAATCTGATCACTAAAGATTATCTTCCAGAGTAATGGAAAACAAATACAAACAAAAGGTTTTTAAAAAAAAAAAAAGTCAAGAAAACCCCAGCATCACCAACAATCAAAACTGCAATTAGTAGCAGTCTGGATTACACCTGTAAATAGCTAATGAGAGAGGAGGTTTACTCTCCCTTCCCAAAAAAGCCCCCATCTCTAGTCTTCTATACCCTGTGCTCCTCCACCTTACAAGTGGCACTAGATTTCCTAGGAACCTGGAAATTCATCAGATGTCCATCTGAAATTTTGCCCAAAATTCATCTGAATTTTGCCCAACAAAAGCAGCTGCAAGCTATTCTGTTCAGAATAAAACTCTCTCCTCCAATGCTCCAAATTTCTTAATGGCTCATGAAAACTGGGTCAAGATAATGGGTAAAACATGTAAATCTGTTCTGAGAAAGACTTCTTCAGGACAGATGAAACAGCTGTAAGCTACATCCTGAGCACACTGTAGCAAGAAGGGTCACAGCAAATTTGGGACTGCTCTGCAAAGTGATGCTGTGGAGGTGCCAGACAACTTTGCCAGGGAAAACCTGGGATAACTGAGGGAGGTCCTCAGTGCTTAGCTACACACAGATCCATGCAGAAACCCAATTCTGAGAGGATTTAAAGGAACATTAGCTGTCCTTTCCCAGGGAATGTGAGTTCTCCATTGAGTCTTTTAATCTCATTTAGAGACAACAACTATTTTGGCATAAAAGCAAAAAACAGACTTGCAAAACACAGAATCGTTTTTCAGAGATAGCAAAGCAGTATTTCTTAAGTTCAATGTAAGAAAAACCCCTATTCTCACCCTTAAAAAAAAGAAAAAAATTGCTTACCAAGACAAATCCAGGTTTGTGAATGACAGCGAAAAACAAAAAGAACACAGAGGTTCACAATGCAGTGTTAACCCAACCACACATGTTCACAGGTGGCTCTAGTTACACCTGTTGCTAAATCCTACTATTTTATTATAAACACAATCCCCAAGAAATACACAACAGAAACCATTGCACAAGACATGTCTCTTCAAATATTATGTTCTATCAGCAGCAGTAATCTCTTCCATTGTTTACTGCTGCTCTCCTGGAACCCCCAAAATTCATACTCAAAATGACATTTCAGCATTCTAAAGGACAAAAAAGGCACTTTTTTCTCCAAAAAGACACCAGAAAGTCTCTGTTAAGACTGTCTTCTTGTATGTCATCAAATACTGCCCACATCCCTGATATATTATTTTTACTGTAATGACTACTACCATCACCATTAGTGTTTACAGAATTAATATAACAGTGCACTATGTCACTGCACATATTACAACAGCATAACCATTTACACTGCCTAAGTGACACAAAAATGATGAATGTTCAAGAAAAAGAGGTCTGTAAGAGAAAGATTCCAAATAGGTTCCTCCAATTCCCAGGACAGTACTGCAGTCATCACCAGGAATGTCAGCCAAAGTTATTACTCCCCCAGGTAGAAATTATTTGTGCTGAGAAACCTCAGAACTTCAGTTCACACATCTATAACATTTCTGTTGATTTTCACTATATAGAAAATGCCTATAACTATGTTTTGGAGAAGATTTGGAGAAAGAGTTAAACTCCGTGTAGTTTTGGAAGGGCATTCCAATCTGCTTCTGTAACAGATATAAACTGAAACATGCTGCTCAGGGACTTGCTACAAAGCCATCCCTAGATTCATGGCATTTCAGCTTAAATGCGTTGTGTTGTTCTACAATGTGTTTCAGATGTCCACAAAAAGGCTAATGACATTTCTGGTGCTGTTTTTGTCAGATTTTCCAGTTTGGCACAAACCCCACATTTGATAATAAATAAGTAACAGTAGCTTCTTTTCCTTTTAAATCAAAGCACCGATTTTGCCCTTACCTAGACTGACTCTTGCTTGATGATATTACAGGAGAGGAGACTGGTCTTGCTGGTGAAGACGATGTAGCTCCTAAGTTGGGAGATCCAGATGCTGTCAGAGAGTGAGCTCTTCTTGATGGCAGGTTGTTAGATGGAGAAGCATTGATATTAATATTTTGATCTAAGGAGAAAACAAAAGTTTTCATCATAATTAAAGCATCTGGCCCAATAAAAATGCTTTTGTCCAGGAGACCTTTATGAAAATTCATTAAAGCATAGTAAGACACTAGCAGGATTCTAGATTTGTCCCAAAACATTCAAAAAAGTACGTATTGAACAATATTTACAAATGTATTTAATCTGAATAGAAAGGGAATGCTACTGAAACTAAATGAAAGAACAATCATGAACAACTAAAGAAATTAATTTCAGAGTTCACACATTTGGAGTTTCAACTGCAAAAGTCGCTTTCTAAGTTTATTTTTAACACTATAAAAAATGTCTGCATAAAAAGGCTTTGAGCAAAGCTGTGACAGATTTCTAAGTACTAAAGCAATATAATTACCTGGTTCTTCTTGTTCATCAATATCTTGAGGATCTGAACCACTTCTATTACGATATTCCTTACAGCTTTTTGCCTTCCGAGTTGCCATTTCATCATCAGTGGCCTCTCCACTTTCACCCTAGAAATAATGAGCCCCATAAAAAACATCCCAAACACACTATTTCCATTTCATTTCAGTACAATCTGTAACAAAACTATGAGATAAATCAGCTATTCCTTATGAAACAGACTCCTGTGAGGCCAATACCAGTAGAAAAGAAAAATTTAAATAGATACATAGTCAAGCATGGGACCATTAGGTGTTACCTCAGTTTGACATCACACAGAAGATGACAATGATTGTGCTTCTCTAGAATGTTGTAGCTGGTTTTACACTATATCACTGGATCTTGTCTTTTAAGAGTCTTTCTACCTCCCCACAAGAAAATGTGGGTAGTGTAGAGGTGCTAGTCCTGCATTTTCCTCTCTCCTGCCTACTGTTGAAAGCAGTTTTGTCCAGGAAAACAGAGGAGACTGCCAGCCTAGGTCATGTTTCTGTCACCCACACAACATAAAATGGGTGCTAACGCAATGTGGAATAACTACGGCAGAGTTTTTCGAAACATGAAAACAAAAAGGATTAAAAAAATTACACCACCCAACAGACACCACTTTGCATTTTAAGATTTTATCACCACCAGTATTTTATCTTTATACTGAGGTAGCATCTAAAGGTTGTAAGAAGATTCTGTCCCATTCTGCTAGCCCCTGCACTGACATGTCCTAAAAATGCTACAAGCATGAGAAAAGAACAAACTATTGGAAAACAATAATCCTCAAACCTGAAATGACAATAAACAGTTTTAAAATCATCATCTAACTTCTTTTCTCTGGTTCACAACACAGCTACACAGTGACTGCAAGAAGGAAATAAACCCCATTTTAACATATAACAAAATTCTCTACCCTGATGAGTACTTTCTTCTTTTTCTTAGCTGTGTTGATTCCCAGAGTGTTGTTTCTCTGCACACTGGGCTTCTCAGTGCTCTTGGTGAGAGATCCTGTGCCTGTGCTTCTTGCACTCCATCGTCTGCCTCCAAACAGCTCAACAGCCTGAGCCAAGGTTGGGCCTTCAAACCTTCCATCCTCCTACAAAGATTCTCAGCGTTAACGAACAAGGAGAATAAGGACACATTTTTAAAGCAATAATATAGACATCTCTGAGGAACCAATGAAAGAAACATCAAGAGGAGGCAATTTTTGATTACTGAGTGAATTGGTTACTCTGAATTCCCCAGAACTATTTTGTTTGCTGCTCTGGGGATGTTTTTGGCCCTATTAGCACTCATTATTTTGGTGCCCTTTTTAAGCATAGTCATTGCTTTTTTCTTTAATAAAATACTTATTCCAAAACTCCAAACATATAAAGAGGTTCATAAGACAAAAAATTTAACTTCAGGGTACTGAAAACTTGCAAGGTTTGACATAACCTTGTGTGGAGAATCAGATCTTGCTGCTTAAGCCATGTTACAAAGTTGGAGATTTAGTGTTAATCTTTAATCTAATCTTACTTACGATAGAAACTAATTGCATTACATTAAGCTGTTGATATCTTTGAACTGTTTTACAGAAAATCACAGCGTCTTTTACCTGGTAAAGACTGACATACTGTTTCCGTAGCCACTGTAGTCTTTGATCAGGAAATCTCCTCATTTTTCTTACAGCTTTTGTCAATTCCAGCAATCCATCATACAGCATTCTGGCAGTGTATTTTGGAGCAACAAAGTGCAGCAACTTATTATCAGTAGTCTGAAGTCCATAAAGTAGTGTTATACCATTTTCTTCAAGGGACATATTGCAAAGTTTATTTTGAACACACACAGTGTGCATATCAATGCCCGAGTGTCCCATATATACAGCCTTGGCTGAAAACAAGTCCAAAAAGCCTTCCACCAATCCAGTATTACCAAGAAACTGGTATTTACCAAGCTCAGCAGTATTGCCCAGCACACTCAGTTTTGCCTTAGCATTTGCAGGGCAAACTGTTGTGGGTTTTGTCCAAGTCAAAGTACTATTGTCAGGCTGGAGCTGAAGAAAGCAACGAGCTGAGAGATGTGTCTCCTGGTCGTAATGAATGACGGTTGCTCCTTGTTGCATGAACTGATGGACGTCAGCCCTGATGGACAACACATACCAGGGAATGAGCTCTATCCCATGGCAGAAAGCCTTTTGTTGCTCTTCTGTTGAACTTGTGTCCCATTCTTTCAACTGCTCAAATATGTCACTTTCAGAATCTGAAAGATCTCCGATGAGAAATCTGCATTTGAGCAAAGATGAGAGATTTATATTTAGTGATGCATGTGCTGATTTATGCTATTCTTGATGAATATTTCTTCTGCTGTAGTTTAAATAAATGGAATACTATCATCATTACATAATTGGGACTTAAAGGAACTTGTGTAGTTTTTGAAGTATTACAATTTACGGTATTGCAATTTTGCATCAATTAAGAGATGCTGCTACAATTACTTGTAACTACTGAAACAATATGATTATATTTTCCTACAACTTTTCAAACTTTGCATTAATAATGAAAAGTGTCTGATTGGTTCTTAAAACCAAGTGATTGCAATTTCTAAATCTGCTGCGTAAGATTGCTTCAGCTGAAATATGAAGTGCCATATGTGGAAACTGTTAGCAGGATGTCGTGCATTTCAGACAGGACTTCTAATCTCTGTTCTATTACTGATTTCATATGCAGACCTTTCACATTATATAATATTCTGATTAACATGTGTAAAATACTGGTTAAAATACATACCGTCCTCATAAGAATGCACAAAGAATTTTATCAGATACTTTTTGTAAGAAATTTTATTTTACTTAAGGAAAATATTAACACAGAACTTGTATGCAGCAACCAAAATTTCTGAAATATATTGTCAAAATTAGAAACAGTAGATACAGAGCAACGACACTGAGCTAATAGAAGAGGTAGTTTAAATGAAATGCAGAAGCTTCTAACATGTATGAAAGCGCAAATGTTCAATATTTGGGTACTTCAGTGACCATAAAAAAGGACAAACTGTTCTGTGTACAACAGAACTAATGAAGCACATTTTCCTAAGGATATCCAGGCAATAAAATCTAAACCATCTTCCTCTACATATTCTTCAAGACATCTTGTCCTAATGCCCTCTTTGCTTCCCCTTCCTATCGCCACAGTACTCCCAGTTCCTGCCCCTTACCTACCAACTAGGCCAAAGATGTCACATACATCATCTCCCCCAGTGCTAATCAGCACAGATGACCATCAGCTTTGCCTGAAACTCTCCTCTACCTGGATGACAAATTAATCTGAATTTTTCCCTTATTCCATACAGCAATGGTTCCTCTACAAATTTATTAATTGGTGAGAGCTGTGTCTCTTCACCAAATCTATAAAAAAGTGGCAAATAGGTTGAGGTTTCATTGCTTGTGGTGAAGGGACTGACAAAACAACTGCATCAGTCTTAAGTGCAGCTTTGTTTCTTTAAGAAATATTCCTACAAATAAAGGTCATGTGTTTTAAGTGAGCTGATAAAAATTGTCTCACTAGAGTCTTACCAGACACATGTAAACTGAAATATTTACCTGTATTATATAAAATTAACATTTTAAAATGAAACAAACAACTGAAGCAGTTCTTTTCCCCCCGATGCCCTCAAAACAATCAAACAAGTCCCTGTAAAAACACTATAAAATGTATTCAGAGAGTAGCTGTGCACGGCTGGAGGAGTCTATTATAGCAGAGACAGAAATGGCAGAGCTTTGTTTATGCCTTGTTTCACAATGTTGCACGCTGCAGATTAAAAGTTACAAGAAGCAGGTAAGCCAAGCACACACAGAGAAATGGAGCCTCTGACACGAGCTGCCAAAAGCGACACCGCTGCCAGTTACTGAGAGCACTTACAGAGCCCGGGCTGGACCAGGGGCTTTCCTTACATGTGCTGCACTGAGAGGCAAGGAAATGAAAAGATAAAGAAACAGTCACACAGATTGTAGTTCTAGAGGAGAAAATTGCAAGGTACACAAAAAGAAAAGAAGTGGAGGTTTTCCCCTATTATTTTATATGTTATTTACTGTAATTAGAGAAGCTTAAAAGTGAAGGTAAGATCAGGCTAATGAAGCAATGATTCAAAGTCAGGAGTATCTTCATAGGTCACTCAATAATTAACAATTCAAGAAAACCTCTATTTCAAATTTGTTGGCTTGTCTTTTTCATTTTCCTGTCTACCTTTATTTTTTAAAAATTTATTACTTGTCAGAAAAGAGTTCTAAGAAAGATTAATGTTTGATATTTATCTGGCACGTACAGAAATCCAGGGCAATTAGATGGGTCACTGACTACAGAGTGATAGAGCTCATTTGCTAACGCAACTAGGAAAGTAATTATACCCATTGCCCACTGATTCTATTAAATGCCTTTCATTTTCTTTAAATCAAATTAACTTACCAGCTTTGGTACATTCATGTTCCACAATACTAATCCAAATCATCAAAAGAAAAACTAACAGAAAATCTTTCTTACAATTATAAAGTAATGAGAAACATGTCATGCAGTGTATTTTTCTGCCTTTATGACCACAACACTACAATTATCAGATAATGCATAATTATCATATAATTTGGATTTTATAACACTGTATGCAAATATGACAGGTCTCACAAGAAAGAGGACTAAATTTCTTCCTTAGAACCATTTAGTTGTTCACAGCAATGAAAATAAAGCAAACACAGCCTCCATACAAGTATAACAGAACATGGCCCTTCTGCCTCTGTAGCAACTTGCTCCTGTGCCTCACCCAGCTCTCTGCATGCACAGGAAAGACATGGCAAGTGAATAAGGAATTTTCAAAACCTGTCAGATACTTGAGTTAAATCAGTCCTTTCAGAAGCATTCTCCTACAAATATTTTACTGTTAAAGTCAGTATTTACTGCATCAGAAGTACAGATACTCATAACTGAGTAGTTAGTAGCCAGAACCAGGAAACATAACTTTAATTACCTATCTGCAGTTTCGTTCATTTAAATTTTAAAATTTCATTCCAGATTCACACTGGGTTTTTTAGAAAAATGAACTCCTACTTTAGTTTAGAATGCAACTTACTAGATTATATTTATGAATAAAGCATAAGTAATTTACCAAGAAATTATTTCATAAACATATAAAAAAAGGAACTCTGATTTCTATTGTGTTCATCCAAGTCAAATGTTTATATGCCTAGCTGATTCACCATTTGAATTGTGATTTGCAAGTTGATTTTAAAGCATATTAATTAACAAAAAATAATTCCTGGAAGAAAGTATTAGGACTGAAGTAAGCCACGAGATAACATATGTGGGCAGAGAAGTGGGTCTGTGTTTCTTGGCTTAATCTAGTGCACCACTTCCTAGAAGCAACTAAAACCAGATGTGAATAATTCTATTAGAAACCACTCTTTCAGGAAATAATGATTATTTATTTGAAATGAAATTTAGAATTACATGTTAATGAAATAAATGCATTTTAAACAGGAAGATAGTAGTTGCCTCTCAGGCAGTCACTTATTAGATTTAATGTTTAAGTAGCTGAAATAAGGTGGATAGGTCTGAACATATTGATATTTCTGATACACATTATCAGTAAAATAACTCAAGCAGTGACTTTAAGCATGTTTTTTTAATGCAAGCCCTCATGTAATTTTACAGTGCTTCACCTCAGTGCAGTACAGTTCTGTTACTTAGTTTGAAGTTAGTCTAACACAGTTACTGGAAAGCTGACCTGACCCACCTATGTCTACATGGGCTCTGCAATGAAACTTCTCTGCAAAGCAACATTCTAGAAGATCATGTGATACCCTAAACTTTGCATTTGCTGTATTTCCTCCTGGTGACTAGTACAGTCTTCGAGAGTGTTTTTCAAAGTGAAAACAGACTACTGAACACTGGGCTTTTTTTATACAGGGCACAATGAAATAAACTTCTTTGTGAAATAGGAGGACTACAGCAACCTGAAAATTCAAAATGTACTCACACAAGAATGTTTTCTGGACAAAACTGAAACCCCTCAAACTAACATGTCCTTAAAAGAAGATGTGTTTTGAAGGATAATAACCTTTTTTTTGAAGAGGCCAGAACACTGCCTGAGCATGCAGAATATAATGTTCTGAGCTCTGATAACAAATATGTCCTGGTGCTATTCCTGTCACTAGAGATCAAAATTGTAATTGTAACTGTGGATTTTTAAAGCTCTCTGTGTAAGACAAAAAGGATTTACCCTTATCATGAGAGGAAGTAATTACATCATGAGGGAAAATATAGCTATACAGAAAGTTTCCAAGCAGTTGAGTATCAGGGGAGAAAAGTTCTGAATTGGAAATGGATAAATACAAGGGAAAATATTAAAGCTGCTCTTATTTCTAAAAGCAAGCCTTGGTAAAAGAAAATCAAAGACTAAAAGCATGATATATACATGTGATGACAGCAAATAAAATAAGACTTACTGGTACCGGTTTTTGTCCTTTAAAGAGTTCTTCCTTGAATTGCTCCCCTCACTAACATTATCTTCCCCCTCTTCAGAATCCAAACTGCGATTGCAGCTCCGAATAGTTTGAAAGATATTGTTGGTTGTTGATTCCTTTTCTGGATTATTTAAACCATCCTGGCCTACTCGTTGTAAGAAATTATCTTGTCCACTGTAATCTGAAACAAACTACAGAGATATCTAAAAGATTAGTAGAGTCACAAATAGAACATTTTGTCATCTACTTCTCGCTGTAGTAATTTTTACTACTGAGAATATTTAGTGCATATTTCCCACTTGCTTCCCATGGGATTTTGTGCCCACTTGCAACCCAAAACAGATCAAATCATTTCATAAATCAAGTAACACAAGTTAAAGTAACTGCTGATCTCACAGGGGCATCTTTCCATTAAAACTACAATTCAAAATGTAATAAAACTCAAAAGAATTGTTTCTTTCCATAGAGGAAAAGTTTGATCTGCTGAGCTTCTAAAATCTGTTTTTAAGGAACTGAAAACTTCCAATTCCCAGTGAATTAAGTGGAAGGTCAGAGCATTTAGCAGAAAATAATTACACATTTTGGGCTTTACATACTTAATTAATCCAAAGTATAAACAAGATCTTTTATTACTAATGCTGATTTCTCAGTACTCTGATACTGAACTAGGCAGAAACAACCAAATCTAAATTGCTAAGGAAGTATGGGAATTAAATTGAGGTCCACATAACTGACCAGTCCAGTAAAAGTCTGGTTTAGAAAACTTATGATGCCTTTGTGTAAGATTATATAAAATAAAACACTGGCTAAGAACATAACATCTTAGAATATTTGTCTCATTTACCTCTAATGTTTCATACTGGGAGTTATATCGGGGACAGAGTCTGATGAGGCTTGATGCTCCATCCAAAACTTCACAGAGCTCTTTTAAAAATACACCACAGAAAGGAACAACTTTACAGCCTGGAATATTGAGTGCCCGGTTGACCACTTTCCTGTATTCAGATGATGACTCATGTTGTGCCATAGCATCCTTCAGACTTCTCATGGTTTCAATATCAGATTGGTCCATAAATTGCCACATTTTTAAAACTTTTCTTGACCTATTGCAAGAAGAGATTGAAACATTTATTAAAAAAATTTAAACGGTTTACCTTCATAGTCCAACATCTGCAGCATATATGTAATAGAGGAAATTATAATTGCTCAGAAATGAATGAATGAAATCAAGACCATTATTTTTATGAAAATTCCCCCCTTTGAATTATCAAAGAACAAAACTAAAAATGGGAAACTAGCAGTCTGATCAACTGGAGCAGTATTTCACATTTTAATAAAAGTCCAGCTGCATAGAACATAACAGCAGGCTTTCTATCATTTTTTTTGTGTCACTGCCTAAAATTTCTAAGGGCCCATAAGGAAATTAGAAAAGATTAAGGAAACAGCATAAAGATAAACCAGAATGTTTCTTACAAATCCTTTCAGATGTATTGTGAACAATCCGTAAAGCTAGCAAAAGTTGGGGGGTTTTCATTAAATTTGTTTTTTTAAATTTACATTGTTTTTTTCCCCAATTTGCTCACAAAATAAATTATTTTCACAGAAAGAAGGACATCAGGACCATGTTCAAGCTCTCAGGCACCAGTGCAAAGCTGTAGCTGAAAGGAAATTCGGATTTCCAACAGAAATAGCTCCAAGGATTGTGAGTACCTCTGGGATTTCTCTTACCTTTGGAGCTGTATGTCTATGTAATCATATGGCCTTTCTTCCCACCCCTGGCCTCAGACATACCAGAACATCCAAAGATACACTCACAGTAGACTGCCCTCACCCCCAATTTCCTTCTCTGTCCCAGAAGTGCTGCTCATCAGCACTAGCTCTCCTCTCCTCTCCTCTCCTCTCCACTCCTCTCCTCTCCTCTCCTCTCCTCTGCAGATACATTAGAGACAAAATTAAGCCCTTAATTGACTTTGCATTTTCTTTCATAACTTACGTNCTCTCCTCTCCTCTCCTGTGCTGTGCAGATACATTAGAGACAAAATTAAGCCCTTAACTGGCTTTGCATTTTCCCTCATAACTTACGTGGCTTAGAGATTGTGGATGTGTTCTGCTGAAATATACTCCCCATGCCTATGAGTGTTCCAAATGAGCTTTATATACCAAAACCATAAACAAATAGCTCAATGAGATCCTTACTAAACCACAAAGAACAGCAATGCAAACACTTCAGAGCTTTGTTACACAAACATGTTATACAAGGAGGGTCAAAGCCAAGAGATGGGAAACCTGATCTTAACTCTTCCCTGTTCAGCCCCATTTGCAGCCCTCTGAACTGCCAGTGCTCAGGCACTGCTTTCCTGCTCCTCTAGCCCTACATGAACTTGCCATTCCAGAGGAAAGCACACAACGAGCTGTCTTCAAGCCCCTACTCTCTCCTCCTTCAGATAATGCAGTCCTTCTACATAAGACCACGACAGCACAAGATCCCAACATCAGTCTGTATAAGTAAATCAGATTCAGCTGTTTGGTCTTGTTAGGAGGGGGGGGGTTGTCATTTTGGGGTAATTTCTTTTTTACAGTTAAGACTGATCCTTTTAGAGCATCACCATGATTATGTTTCACTTATGTTCTGGAGACTCCAACCCCAAGTTACATTAGTTGTAGCTCATTAGATAAACCACAACTGCTTTCCCATCTTCTTTTTACATTTTAAAAAAATTCTGTTTAAAAAACCGCCAAGTTTTCTAATGGAACGTATTCAGTGTGCATCAGGAAAAGTGATGGAGTCTTTAGAGCATTTTGAGAGAAAAAGGAAGGGTTTAGCATGCTTCATTTTTCCAAAAGGGATTACTAGAAAGTCACAGCATGAGATGATGTGGCTTAACCATGGATTTTTGTTTAGCTTCATTGTTCTCCAGAGACATGTGCTTAACAGAAGCTGCAATGTAATCTATCACTGAAAAGCCATTTAAAAAAAGAAGAGTTGCCAGTACCTTAGCCCTGCCAGGAATTCCATTACAGCATTGTAGTTGCCCATATTCCAGCAGCATTTTGCCACATGCACTAAGTATGAGAAGACTTCTCGTTTCTCCTCCATAGAACCTGCAGTCAGGATCAGCCAGGTAACCCATGAGCTCACCTTGTAAAACCAAACAGACAGCATGGTCAGCCAAAGCAATGTCACTTGGTGCATTCATGCATACTTGACAGATAATGTGAGTTTGTTTTGTTTCTTCCATCAGGAGAGTATCAGTCAAAATTCCTCTTACACGCTCATAGCCAAATGACATTTGCATTGCAAACACAACTTACACAGTGATATATTCACATTACAACAGTTAGATCATTAACTAGTCTAGAAAAACTTTTATTAAACAAAAAACTACTGCATCTTAATATAAGATATTCTGAATACGCATTGATGCCACAGAAGAAAATGGACAGCTTCAGCTAGCACTGATTTCTAAAGCTGCTGGAGAGAACTGTAGTATAATTTCTCATTAACATGACTTATAGATCTCAGCCCCACAGTGAATAACCCTTGTTAACAACATGAACAGTGAAAGTCGATAAATTGGATTTTTTTTGTTTTGGCTAATTTCATAAAACTAGATGCATTTAATGCACATTTTTGCTAATTCCTATATACATCAAACATTTCAGATAATTTGCAATATCTGTTTGCAGGATCACAAATGAAGTAAATAAAAAGAAATTTCATCTTCCAAAGTGTGCCCATACTACCAACTTCTCTTTTGTAATTAATTAATGCCAGAATCAGAAATCAACTTAGTACATTATTCTGTTTGTATTGAAACAAATAAAAATCAACTCTTCATTTTATCAGTGTGCAGATTTTCTTTCCAGTTTATGTTCCCACAACATCCATAAAAAGTAGCTATATTTCACATGGAAACCTAATTTAAACCAACTGTTTCTTTTTACAATATGATTCCCTAGAGGCTTGATTTTTGTCATTGTGTAAACACTTAGGAGGCAATAAACGTGATTTGTTTACTGACACTGTGTTCCATTCTTTGGTCCTGAAGGACTCAAGTGTTTACAGATAATACCAGTGTGAGGACAGGCTTAGAAAAAATTAGAAAACGCTAGTTCACCCCTCAGGGCCCATTAGACTTTTATTTTAAAAATCAAGCATGTAAAATAAAATGTGAATGCATTAGTACTAACAGGAAAATAACCCCATTGAAAATATATAGGGCTTCTATTTATGCAAGTCTGTACAGATTCAGTGTTCTGAGCCACCCACTCTTGAGGAAGGACAATTAAAGACTATGAAGAATCTAAGTTACTATTTAACCTGTCTGATGGCCGTATCAATCAAGAACCATGAGAAATGTTCAGATGAGAAGTCATACTCCTTATATGCAAAAAAACCCCCAACCAACCAAAAAACCAAAAAAAAAATCCCTAAACAAATAAGCAACAAACCTAAAAGTGTGATTTATATATATATATTTATATATATAT